>CABFWB010001868.1:78215-101591 GCA_902151455.1 Timema bartmani | reverse complement strand
TCAATTTACTGAAATGCTTCTGTCTTACTTTATCCTTCTACCATTCTTCCTCCTTTAATCTCTTTCTTGTTCTCTCTTGCGGTCTTTTTTCCCCCCCATGCTTCATCTCCATCATTCTCTTTGGCATCCTCTCCTTAAAATGCTTCAATACACATGACTTCACGGGAAGCTTCATAAGGCGCTGTGAATGTGTATTTGAGTAAATTTATCAATTAAAATTTACAAATATTGTTTCTAAAAAATAAAAATAAAGTTAAAATTTTATATCTATCATTTATTGTTACAAGATTATAAGTTTTTATTATGAAGCTGGAATCTGGGTCTAAATTTTTACCGACTTCACAGCCCTGTTTGTCATTACCATCACTTCCTGCTTCGCCATGGATTAACTCACTAGATCCAAAAGTGTGGCCGTTTCCTCAAGGGTTTGAGTGTCCCATCCCTGGTCAAAATATATTTTGGTATATTTTGAATATTGTTGATGAATAATATTCACTGTTTTAGTGCACATATATGCCTGTAGGCTATTAATTAAATACTAAACTTACCAGTAATCCATTGTTTGTGTTATTTGTACTCTCTTTTTTGCGTTTAATTAAGGCCACAATGCCGAAATATTATTCTATTTGTGTTAAAATGTGTGTGTGACTATTTCTACTGTAGAAGACAGAAGAAAGAAAGAAGATGTCACCTTTGTACATTGGATTCGTCCCACATTTTTCCTCTTTCTCTAGGTGGGCTTTCTTCATCAAATTTACTCCAATTAGTTTATTTTTCCTTTTTCTTTAGTTTTATCAATTTCCTTTACTATATAATAAACATACCCAAAATGTTTTTCGATCTGTTAAAGGAGTTTTTATCATATTTTATTTCAGAAATGGGCCGAATTTGTCCGAGAGTTGGATCCAGACATCCTCACTGGCTACAACATCAATAACTTTGACTTCCCTTACTTGATAAATCGAGCCAAACATTTGAAGGTGAAGAATTTCACCTACTTAGGGAGGATTAAAGATATTCAGTGAGTGAGCCACGTTTATTGTTTTTAAGGTAACTGTTGATATGCATTAGTTGATATTAGAATAGAGTCGATACGGTTTCTGATTTAAGAGAACGTGTTAAACAGTAGGGGTGTGTGGGTACTCAAGAATTAGAGTTTGAGTCAATATTTTAGTAGCTCTCATACTCTACTCAAAGATTTTTACAGCGGACTTAAATTTGAGAAGCCGAAAATTTCCGGTTTTAATTTATTTTATTCCATGTAAAGATTTCTTACCGAATAAAGTCCTTTAATATTTCCTTTTGTATTGTTAAAAAAAAAAAGGTTCGTACCATCACATTAAATATATTATTTAAAAATTCAAATTTGTATAGTTATAATTTTTTTCACAAAATAAAATATATGCAGTTTATGCATGGATTTCTTATGTAAATTCAACTTAAATATTCATAGTTCAAAATATTGCTTTATATTACTCGGACTTGAAAACAAAAAACCTCAATGTTTTCTATTTAAACTTGACTTGAAGTGTTAAATGTCACCCCTAAAACATAAAAAGGTTCTTTCCCATATTGGTATTATATTTGGAAGACAGTATAGAAAGGGTGGATATAAACATATAAAAGGGGACGAACACAATATGGCTTTTACGGCCTCTTAAAGCGAAAAGAAGTTTTCCTTGTAGAGATATATTATATTTTCCCACATTGGTGTGATTTTTTTTTCTTCAAATCTGATCTTTTTTAATCAATTCTGATTTTACTCCCATTGATGTTAAATTTGCATATAAATTATGAATTGAGATCAATTTTTAAATCCGTTGTTATGTGTTCATGATGACATTAATATGTCAAGTATTAAATTACTGATCTGGGGCCTGGTTGTTGAGTTTGAATGAAAATGTACAGAAAAGCAGAGTAGAAACAAAATGGAGGAAGAGAAAAAAGGAAGGAAAATGTTGTGGGTATGTAAATAAAGAGAAAATGGCTAATTTAAATTAAACATTAAAGGTTTAATTTAAGATATTTGTCTGAGTTTTTTTCTTTGGAGTTAGATCTCTTTTTCTTCGTGAATTACTAATAAGCAATTTATCTCTCTCAGAGATTTTTTCCCCCGTCGCTTTTTGATACGGTTGACTAATAATTCTCTCTTTGTTGCAGATCCGTGATCAAAGAGCAAATGTTTCAAAGCAAACAGATGGGCCGCAGGGAGAACAAGAGTGTTAACTTCGAGGGCAGAGTTCCTTTTGATTTGTTCCTCGTAAGATAACAAGACTTATTACTTTCTATAGAACACAAACTATTTCATAACATTTCTTTAACTGGCATAACTACAGTCACATTTACCAGAAAACTGTATGTGTCATAAAGTTCACAATTTAAAAAAAAAACACACATTATTATGACATTTTCGGGGTACATCAGTCTTCAAGAAGAAGAACAAGAAGAAGTGGACTTATGTACTTTGAAAATGTCATCGTTGTGTGTTTTGTTGTGTTTTTTTTAGTTGTGAAATTTGAGGTCTATAGTTTTCTGGTAAGTGTGTAGGCACTTGCCCTTCTATTCTTCCCTTCAATGTTTAATTTAAAATAGCTGTTTGGCGCCATCTTTTCTTTGTCGACATACATTTATGTATTAATACGTCAAGTCATGTGATCTGTAACTATCACTTTTGCTAGATATTACATTTTTCTTAAATACTTTTATTTCATATATAAATATGACAATCTACAGCCCAGCTACAGTAGAAGAGTTGGTGACAGCTAACAGAAGGTTCTTTATTGCAAATATTGACTGAAACTAATATCAACCTATTCAAAAATAATTATTATTTGTTTAGTAATACTCATCACCATAATCATTATCATTATCTTCATTAACTCTAGCCTGTGGTCGGGTAAATTTAATAAAATGCCTCCATTTTCCTTTATTCTTTCACCACACTCCTCTAAAAATTGCTTCCATTATTCTCCTCTCACTTGCACACTTGTTATCTGCTCCCTCCTATCACTTTCTTGTTCTTCCTTGTAATCTTTATCCTCCTTACTTCATCTCCACTCCATCATTTTCTTTGGCATTCTCTCCTTTTCCGGTTTCATTACGTTCACATACCATCTCAGTCTTGCTTCCTCTACTATCTCATGTACTCCCTGTACCCCTCCTCTTACCTGTACAACTTCATTCTCATGACCTTCACTTTCCTTGTTTACTTCCATTTCCCACGTTTCTGCTGCATACGTAACTATGGATATGGAGTACGTGTAGCACTTCCTTACACTTCAAGGGCACTTTTCTTTTCCATAGCATGTCACTTACGCATGTGTATAACAACTCCCACTGCTGCCCTCTTCTCTGACTACTACCATACTTCTTATAAAAATTAAACATTATTAGGTACTGGTTCGGGACTACAAGCTTCGCTCGTACACGCTCAACTCTGTTAGCTACCACTTCCTTCAAGAGCAGAAAGAAGACGTTCACCACAACATTATCACAGACCTTCAGAACGGCAACCCACAGACTAGGCGCAGGTCAGTGATTTCAAGTTGTTAGACCTGTCTTTGATATTCCATAGTGTTTGTTCCCTGGTAGGTACTTTTTTTTATCACTTTCTAAAATAGAATATGGTTGGAATGAGATATTTAAGAAATGTATGTTAAAAGAACTTGTATTGACAGATTTGGTAATGTATGGGTGCTGAAGGAGTGCGGTTCAAAAGGGAATCCAAATAGGTCAATGTGAAAGAAGCGTCTTATGTTGGTTTTGGCATGTTGAGAGGATGAGTTTGGATTAAGCACTTTATGAAGCAAATATATGGAGATAGAGTGTATAGATCAAAAGGAAGGAGTAGGCCATGAAAGACGTAGCCAAATGTTGTAGACGAATGTGTGAAAAGGATAAAATTTAAGAGCTTTAAGAATAATTGACTCGGTGTATGAATGTTGTTGGAGAAAAGGTAGTTTGCAGGGTTAGGGAAGTGTGGAGAAAGTTAGTGAGGATGTATTAAGTACGGAGTTGTCGTTCTTTGAGCTATGTGCACAGTTTATTGCCTACCCCATAAGGGAGTGGGTGTGTGATTAGGTACTGTACCTACTGAGGGGTACATTTTGTCAATAATCTTTAAATAGCTTGGAACAAACTGTTAATTTGTTTCTATTTCCTGTTGGGGAGGGTCACTTAGTTGAATACACAATGTCACTGGTCCAACTGACACTAGGAAGACACAAAGAAGATTTTTGTACTTTCTTCACAGTTTGAATTTGTCACTATCCCATTGGTCCAAATTCAAACAAGGTGAAGAAATGTAGGGATGTTATGACCAGAAAGACGCGGTCCATCCGAGGTGATAAGGAGTGTTTGGGCCTCGAAACCAAATGGGTACTCTTGTTTAAAATGTAGGCGAACTTTAACTGACTCTCGCAGTAGACTAGGCTGCGAATGACGGGGAGATCGAAGTTTGAATCTTGGTCTGGTGTACTGAGGGTGGTTTTTCCAAAATGGTTTTCCACTCTCCCTCTACGCAAATGTGGATCTACTTTCTTTAAATATAACCTTCCAGTTTTCTTAAACTATTAGCGTAATTAGTACAGAAGCGAACGGATAACAAAACACGACGCTAGTAAACACATATCCCCACTTGTATGTTGTCAGGTTGGCGGTTTACTGTCTGAAGGACGCGTACCTTCCTCTGCGTCTTTTGGACAAGCTCATGTGTATCATCAATTACATGGAGATGGCCCGAGTGACTGGTGTGTCGCTGTCCAGTCTACTCACCAGGGGGCAGCAGATTAAAGTCGTCTCGCAGCTCCTCAGGAAAGTATGTATGGCTGTAAAACTGTATAAATAAAGTTGGGTCCAATACACTCGATTAAGAATTCATATCTCGAATCCGAATCTTCATTTTACTTTCAAAACTCAAATTTGAATTTGAATCTTGAAAGAAATTATGAACCTCAGAGAAAATAGAAATATAACAGAATGATAGAAATCAGAAATAGTAAATAAGTGTTAACATTTAGTTTTAAATTACTGGTCTGAGGTTTGGTTGTTGAGTTTGTCCTATAGTTATTTTTCTTCTGAGCCATCATTAAGGTGTATTAGAACTTAAAATAGATTTATCTTGAATAATTAAAAAAAAAACTTTTTCTTTTAAGGAATTGATTCTCCAATCCGATATTTTCTTGAATCCTCGAGCCTCGAACATCCTTAAGGATTTGAGGGTCCCATCCCTATTTATAAACTTTAGTGTACATAATAGTTTCATGTTGTATTTTACTGTCTTTTAAATTAGAGTAAGGTCAGATCTAATATTTAACAAATCCAAATCTTAATTTTGCCTACAAATATAAATATTGGGCAAGAGAAAATAAAGAACAATGAGGGAATAAACATTATCATGTGTTCTGTCCTGCTACAGGTCTATTCCTTTAGTCAGTGAACTTGGACCGCCAATGCGCTCTGTCCTTTCCCTCCTTTAGTTTCCAGAAATTTCTTTTTTCCTTCAAGTCATCTAATATTTGAATCCTCCTCCTTCCTAAGCTCCTCTTTTCCTCAACCTTTCCTTCTATGACTGTCTTGCAGAAGACATTTCCATCTAAGGATGTGTCCGATCCAGTTGAATAATAGAACATAGAAGTAAGATCTAATTTTAAACATATTTTGATATGATTAATTCATTTTAAGATTCATACATTTAGTTACGTGCTAAATCAATGGCCTGGAATCTGTCTGTTACCATTTGGATGTTTGGGGTTGAACCAACAGAGGCATTGGCTGCCACTGGACAAAGAGGCATTGGCTGCCTCTTGAATAAAATTGATCGCCACCGTCCAATCTCTCGACCAAGACTTAATTCTATTGGAACTCATCAGCAGTGAATGTGAAACGCGGAATGCAACTTTCTAAAAGTCTAAAAGAGGAAACAAAAAAAAAACACAAAAGGGAGGAAAAAGAATATTATTTAAAGAATGATAGGAAATGTAAATATGAACATATAAAAGGAATAAATAATATAAAGGACAAACTCAGGAAATATTTGTATATATGAAGGTTATAATTAATGTACTATAACAAAAAAAGTTGACATATGGCTATTTTATTATTTTATTATATTTATATTTTCTATATGTTAGTAATTTTATTCCATAATATGGAATTGAGATATAGGATTTGTAGGTAAAATAAAGATAAAGATTTAGTTAAAAGGGGAGTATATCTAACTCGGCTACTGTTGACTTTTACCCGCCTCGGTGGCGTAGTTGGCTAACGCGCTAGTCGTGTTGAGCTCGACCGCCGAGGACAGGGAGATCGAGGTTCGAATCTCGGTCTGGTGAACTGGGGGTGGTTTTTCCTAAATGGTTTTCCACTCTCCCTCCACGCAAATGCGGGTTCACTTCCTATAAATTCAACCCTCCCCATTCCTAATCCATTAGCGTAATTAGTACTTAAGCGTATAACCCGAACGGGTAGTAAGACGTGGTGCTAAATATTAAATATTATCACTGTTGACTTTTCACTGCCAGGCGCGAGAGAGTGGCTACCTGATGCCGGCGTACCAAGGGGGAGTCCAGGAGGAACAATTTGAGGGTGCCACAGTGATCGAGCCCAAGAAAGGCTACTACGCCGACCCGATAGCGACGCTAGATTTCAGCTCCTTGTACCCTAGCATCATGATGGCCCACAACCTGTGCTACACGACTCTGCTCCAAGGCGGGACCAAAGAAAAACTTGAGTGTGTAACTTGTTCCTCTGACTGAGCCAACATCGCCGTGTGCTCTGAAAGATTTTATTTTTTAGCGAGCTAGGAGTATGTGAAACTTTGGAAAAAAACTTCTTCGACTTTGCTTTGAACTAGGGGAGTGAAAAGTCCACTTATTTTTATTCAAAGCAAATTCGAATTGAATATATGAAATATTCTTGAAGCCGAATCAAAATTTGATTATTTTTTTTTGTGCTTTTATTCTTTAAAAATATTATATTGTTGTTATTTATATATCTTTATGCGCTAAAATTACTAGTAAAATGTTTATTGCATAATTTTTTTAAACATTTTATTTTATTCTGATAAATCCAGTTTTTACTACAACTTAATTTTAGTTTTCAAAAATCACTCCTTAGTAAAAGACCCATTATCGAATTTTTACCTAAAACCAAGTATACAGGGCAAACCGTTTTGGATCTGGGATCAGGGACACATAGGCAGACAGAATGGTAAAATCCACTTTTTTGGGTTCGTATTCACACACAACCTACGACCCGCAGAGGCGGAACAGTCGAATGATGATGATTAGCATAAAACATAAAAGTTTGTCCTAATCTCGAGATACTTTTTTTTTCCACGGTCATAATAAGCCTACTTTCTCTTGTTGAGAAAGTAAAAATGATTAATTTTAAATTATTTGAAAAACGACCCTTGTACACTGGAATCGAACCTGGAACCTTTGGCTTTGCACACCAATACTCTTTCACTGAACCAACCAAGATTGGTCCTGTACTCAAGTTTAATCTTCACTCATAGTTTAAGGCTGGGTGCTCTAAGCCAAATATCCCGAGTTCGATTCCTGTATGCAGGTGTCAGTAATTTAAAATTAATTGAAGTGTGTTCTTTTCTCCATGCAGACATTCCTCTGGCGACATTATAGATATTTCTTCAACCTTTAACATTTCTAAGACAATTCAAACTTCAATTTGGCTTCAGGAATACTTAATTTTATTTATTTCAACTTCAAATTGAAAAAAAAGTGACTTCAAACACCCCTATAAACAGTCATAAACCAGCTTCACAAGATATCGTTAATTTTTGTGGCAACAGATTTTAACCCGCTTCGGTGGCCGCATGGTCTAAGGCGTAACCCTCTCAATAGACTGGACTGCCAATGACGGGGATATTGAGGTTCAATATCTCTCTTGGGTGTACTGAGGGTGATTTTCTCTAAATGGTTTCCCACACTCCCTCCACGCTAATGTGGGTACACTTCCTCTAAATATTACCTTCTTAATCTCTAAAACCATTAGCGTGATTATTACATTTAAGTACATAACATGAACGAGTAGTAAGACGTGCTAAAAATATACTAATTTTAATAGTTTGTTGCACTTTGGTAGTCGGCCATTTGTCTTAAACTCTCGTCATTATGGTGCCAGGTTGACGCCAGACCAGTACAGCAAGACCCCAGCCAACAACTTCTTCGTCAAGAGTACCTTGCGTAAAGGGCTTCTCCCGGAGATCTTGGAGAGTCTGTTGAGCGCCAGGAAGAAGGCCAAGACCGAATTGAAGAACGAAACCGACCCTTTCAGACAGAAAGTGCTGGACGGACGGCAGTTGGCCCTCAAGATCAGTGCCAACTCGGTGTATGGCTTCACCGGGGCGCAGGTGGGCAAGTTGCCCTGTCTCGAAATTTCAGGGGTGAGTTCCTAGACTTTGGTAATTTCACTAACTTGCAGTAGCTATGTTCTAAATAGGGATGGGTTTTACAGATTCTCAAATAGCTTTCGATATTTGCTTTTTTTACATAGGCTTTATTTAGGATTGGGACCCATGAATCCTTAAGTATATTTTAGATTTGAATTTCGAATCAAATTCAGATTTTATAAATACTAATATTCAAAGTTTGTACACGATTAAAAAAAGTTGTTTTATTACGTAGGTTGTAAACAGAAATCAATCAACATGAAATTAAATTATCGTTTAATATCTCTCTCCTAGAGCGTGACAGCTTACGGTCGCACCATGATCGAGCAAACGAAACAGGAAGTGGAGCAACGATACAACGTAGCCAATGGATACCAACATGACGCAGATGTAAGTTGTCTTATCCTCCAAGTTTTAACCTTGGTGATGTTATCTTTTGATAAATACTCTTGTTTCACATTATTGGTTTATGGAGGGAAACAACCCTTATGCAAATAGTGTACTGGCCCAAATACAGTACGCCCTCGCACATAATACGACCCTGTTATTTTAAAGATGTTTGACGTGAAAAATAAAAGGTCTCAAATATACCACATGGTAAATGCTTAACAAATTTAACACAGTTTGATTAGGCCTTCTGAATTCTTGTCTTGATGCGCAGGTACTTCTAAAAATGTTTATTTTTTGTTTTCTAAAGTCTAATATTAACCTCGAAAACACCCAACTTGTTAGCGGCCTGCATATTATTTATTTGTTGCGCCTTCCGTATTGCTGTTAATTTAAAATTCATATTGTAGATGATTCTAATTCCCTTGTTTAATTGAGATGCTGAGGAAGTCTTCTTTTCGACATGATCACTCGTATGCAGATCTGTCGGGAGTGTTTTTTTTATATCAGTAAGTTTGAATAAAAACTTTTTTTTTCGAGTTCTATTATTATAGAGCAATATTTGTACAAGAAATATTTCAAGTTTAATTTCTGTAATAAGATCTATGCATAAATGATAAATAATTACAAACATGTTTTTTTAGAACTCAATTTTATTTGTGAAAAAAAAAATTTAACACTCAAATTCAAATGTTTAAATAAAGTTAATATTATTGCCATTTTTTTTTTAATAGACTAAAGGAAAATATTGAGGGACTATTTGCTATGAAATTATATCTTAAAATTGGATAAAATTAATCAAACCAGGAACTTACGAGGAAAAAATTGAAAATGCCAAGTAGTCAAATTTTTTGAGTTTTGTAAAAATTGTCGCATTAGAGCAGCTACCGAAACTCGACTCGAGCTCAAATTTTCAAGTACTCGCACACCCATACAAATATTACAAACATTTCTGCAATAAACACTTTCCAAGTGAATTAAGTGCATAAAATTATGCCAAATATAATTTTTTTTCAAGGATGAAAACAATAACAAAATATATTTAATCTTTGATTTGTCTTATGAGAATATTTCATATTTTTTATTTGATTTCTCTTTGAATCGAAAAAGTGGAGTTTGCACCCCCTTAAATAATTTATTATATATATTATTATAATCCAGCACACCTTAAACATTTGAACAGGTAATTTACGGTGACACAGACTCTGTGATGATAAAATTCGGGGTGAAGACCCTCAAAGAAGCGATGAAACTGGGCCGGGAAGCTGCGGAGTACGTCAGTTCCAAGTTTGTCAGTCCGATCAAGCTGGAGTTTGAGAAGATCTACTACCCCTACCTCCTCATCAACAAGAAGCGCTACGCCGGCCTGTATTTCACCAACCCTGACCACTACGACAAGATGGACTGCAAAGGTATCGAGACCGTGCGGAGGGACAACTCCCCCATTGTTGCCAACATGATCAACACCTGTCTGCAGAAACTATTGATAGACAGGTGAGATCAAGAACTTGCTTTTATATATATATAAAATGCATCAGCAGTTGTCAGAAGAGAGGATTAGAAATTTGTTCTCGATGCTGGAATTTGAACCTCAAAGTTGTGTGCCTGACCTAACCGCAGTTTGATCCTGATATACTGTACTGACGGCTGCATTCTTAAATTAAGGTTTGCCGGTTCACTGCAGTAAAAAACGCTAGTGGAGTTCCTCGTTAACGAACCTCAATCCTTTCTTATAAATAGGAGTTTGCGAAACTTCTTAAGCTCCAACTTTGTTTTGAATATTTGTCAACTTTGCACAAAAAAAAATTTTGTTGGAAAAAACACACATCATGTGGTCCCCCCCCGCCCCTCACCCCTTCATTTCCTGTACTAATTTGTACTGATTGAACAAAATGTATATTAACATAATCTATCAATGTTTACTGAAATCTCTACAATTTTGCAGTAAAACTTTAATATTATATTTAGTTTCTAAAGTTAATTTATCATTGATGAAAATATGGGTTTACTCTTTCACATTGATAAATGTGATGGGGACGACCGGGGACTGGATGTTGTGCTTGACCGAGTCCTAGTTATATTATAAGGCATA
Source organism: Timema bartmani (assembly GCA_902151455.1). NCBI lineage: Eukaryota > Metazoa > Arthropoda > Insecta > Phasmatodea > Timematidae > Timema > Timema bartmani. The sequence continues at coordinate 90,702 of CABFWB010001868.1, read as the reverse complement.
TGAAGTGACGACAGTCCTAGCCAGCTGGTAGTGGAAAATATATGGCTTGAACAAAAATGTGATTCAGGCCACAGGCTGGAAACAAAAATGGATGTAAAAAAAAGTTTCTAAAGCTATGTAAATAAGTCAATATAATTTTGTTTTTATTTTCAAGCCAAACCAATTTTTTTTTAGTATTCAAACTTCAGTTTGACTTTACTTTGAATCAAAAAAACCAATTTATTACACCCTTGCTTATAAGACTTTTTAAAGCTTGTGTTAAAAACTATCAAACTAAATATTAATAATAAATAAAATACTTACCTAATTCGATGGTTGAATGGTTTAAGGCATCACTCTCGCAAGAGTCTAGACTGCCTATAACAGACAGTTTGCCGTTTGAATCCCAATCGGATGTACTGAGAGTGTTTTTCCTTAAATGGTTTTCCACTCTCCTTCCACTCAAATGCACATATGCTTACCCTAAAATTCATTCTCTCCTTCCTAGCACACTAGTGCAATAAACATGTGTACATCTTGATCGGCTAATGAGATGCGGTGAAAGTGAAGAAAAGGTAACTAGAATGTCAGTTTAATCCGAGGTGTGTCATGTCAGGGATCCGGATGGTGCCGTGGACTACGCCAAGCAGGTTATCTCGGACCTGCTGTGTAACCGTATCGACATCTCCCAGCTGGTCATCACCAAGGAGCTTACAAAGAACGAATACGCAGCAAAGCAGGCCCATGTGGAGCTGGCCAACAAGATGAAGCAGAGGGACGCCGGCACTGCCCCCAAGCTGGGGGACAGGGTGCCCTATGTCATCATCGCGGCAGCCAAGAACACCCCTGCATACGCCAAGGCAGAGGTGATGGACCGTGCTTAGTACTCTAATCACAGTGGTCGTTTTAACCAACAGGCTTATTGAATATACTTGGGAGGTGGGCCTTGAATCATTGAGAATATTTAAAATTTGAGGGTTCAAATAAATTTCAGATTCAAGATTTTAAAAAATTTCAGATTCATGATTTCGGATCAGAATTTTTTTGGAGGTAATATGATGCATTCTAGAAAAACAAAACTTCATGGCGTCAGACCGTAATCGAGCCATACTCACCAAGTGTCCACCTTCTGTTGGCGAAGATAGTTCCAACTTTTACGGGTAAAGCGTGTCATGTGGTCAGCACAACGAACCCTCGAGCCGTTGATCTCAGTTTTCTAGACCATAACCGTTACCTATTTATTCACGTAGCTCTTCGTTTGTCCTCACGAGGCTAAGTTGACCCCGTTACGGACTCACTGCTTCACAGAAAAATTACCCAATTTTGATTAGTGCCGTTTTGTTTCAAAGCTATAACTTTTATTTACTGATATTTAAATTAAACATTGGAAGGAGGACAAAAGGGCAAGGTCTACACACTTACCAGAGAATTTTTGCGGTGTACGAGTAGTAATTTTTTGCTCCAGTTGAGTTTGAATGAAAACATCACATTTATTTTGAGTTTGAGTAATATATATAGTAATATCTTTCTAGAAATATTTCAAATTCAATTTTTGTAATAGATCCATGCATAAATCATATATACAAACTTACTTTTTTTTTGTGTGTGTGAAAAAAATTACCACACAAATTCAGATATTTAAAAAAATGTAATACAAGTGCACAATTTATTTCTTTTTAAATCGGACAAAAGGAAATATTGGGGGATTCCATTTGGTATAGAATAATATTTAAAATTCATAGTATTTGAATTCATTGAGTTTTGTAAAAATTGTTGATTTTGAGCAGCTACTCAATATATATTGTATACTTCTTTGCCACAGATACCCAAGCCAGGCCATTTTTAATCAAACTCTAAATATGTTTATGGCCATTTTTTTCCAGGATCCCATATATGTCCTCGAAAACAGCATCCCAATTGACTCCAGCTACTATTTGGAGAACCAGTTGTCCAAACCATTACTGAGAATATTTGCTCCGATTCTAGGGGACAAAGCGGAGTCCATTCTTCTTCGTAAGTAGGCAGTCATAACTTGAAAATATTAAACAACAGAAACATTAGATGTTGGTCCAAAATAAGACTACTATACAAAACTATGAAAAATTAACAAAATATATGCTAAAAGTTTGTGAAGTCCACATTTTCAATTTGAAGCAAACTCATATTTAATATATAAAATGTTCTTGAAGTCGATTCGATGTTCGAATATTTTTTGCTAGTTGCTTTATGCTTGAAAAAAATATTATATTGTTGTTATTTATATAACTTTCTACACTAAAATCACTAGGGAAATGTTTTATTGCACAATTGTTTTCAATATTTGGTTTTATTTGTATAAATCAAGTTATTATCACATATTATAAAGATATTAAGGGTGTGCGAAGGCCACTTTTTAAATGCGAAGCGAATCTTTAAACTTGCGAAGAAAAGTCGAAGCTACCTAATTTTTGTTGTCACTTAACGCTACTTTTAATTTTTAAATTAACTATTTTTCTAGATCTTGTCAGTAACAAGGACCAGAAAAAGTTCCTTATTTGTAACCTAAAGACTATATTAATAATTAATGCACACAGGCTTACTGATGAGCTTTGTAAATTATTAATTAAGTTTTAATTTTTTACTTACATTGTGGAGTTTATAATATTATTTTGCAAACTTTACATATGAGGGATACCAGCCACCCCTAAATCAAACTAAATAATATATATGTTTAACCGCTTCTTTTTGGGTGTTTTAGTATGTACAAATATTAGCCATAATTTTTCTATTTGTTGCACCATACCATTTAAATAAAAGTTGATTTGCTATCATTTTTCAACCAATAAGAAACATTTTGTTTACAGACTTTTAGGCCAAAATCCAACTTTTTATTCAACGAAATCCAATCATTTTATTTAGTACTAATCTCGGTCTCCACTGATCATTCTTAACTAATCTATTTCAAGACATGTATTTTCCTTGTGGTATGTTTTCAACAGGAGGCGACCATACTCGTACCAAGGCAGTGGTGACGTCCCGCGTCGGCGCACTCTCTGCCTTCACCCGGCGCAAGGAGACGTGTCTCGGCTGCAAGGCGGTGCTGCCAGACTCGTCCCCCCTGTGTAAACACTGTACCGCGAGGGAGCCCGAGATGTACCAATCAGAGCTCTCCAAGCTCTCGGAACTGGAGAACAGGTTCTGTAGGCTGTGGACTGAGTGTCAGCGGTGTCAGGGGAGTCTACACGAGGAGGTTCTTTGTACGAGGTGGGTGCGCATACACGTCTTGGGCTTAGTTAATACATAATAGGGGTGTGCAAAGTTCGCCTTTTAAATTCAAAGGAGACCCAAATCAAAGTTAAATTCAATTACCTCATGTTTTTACAAATTAATATTAATTTGTAATGCATATCATCATCAGTTCCCGGCCACTGGCTGAGTCTGTTTGTGTCTCTTCAACGTCTTCTTTCCCCTACCCCCCCCCCCTCCACCACCATGACCCAGTCTTCTCCTCTTTCCTCCACACTCCCTTCATTCACATGTCCCTTGGTCTTTCTTTTGGCCTCCTGCTCCCCTACTTCTATATCCAACATCATATTGGTATCTTCCTCTTCTCCATTCTCCTCACATGGCTGTACCACCTTAGTCGTGTCTTCTCTCTCCTGTCCTAGACTGGCTCGTCCTTAAATATTCCTCTCACCCTCTCATTTCTCCTCCTATCCATTCTTGTCACTCCAATAGTATTTCTCAGAAATTTCATTTCACAGGCTTGAATTCTTCTTCCATCCTGCTTCTTCGTTACCCATGTTTCCACTGCTTATATTACTATTGGTACATAGTCACGGTCGTCATAATTGTATTTGAGATATTTTATAAATCATGAATCTCTCTAATTCCATATGATTCGAGAGATTCAAGGGATTCATTGTTTCACCTCTAGATTCGACCCGTTTCTACGTTGTTTCTTGTTACATGGTTTCCTGTCTTGTTACAGCCGAGACTGTCCGATCTTTTACATGCGTAAGAAGGTTCAAATGGACCTCGCCAGTCAAGACAAGGTGCTACAGAGGTTTGGCTGCCCCACTTGGTGACACGTCGCTGGACAGTATTTCACCGTCTCATTTGATTATGTACATAGTATTATTTTTTTGTTTTATGTTTTGTCTTTTACCTTACTTTCTGAACATTTTTAAAAGCACACACACTGTCTTATTGAGATATAGATCCTTTAGGATTTCATGTGTCTTCTTAAATACTAAAAAACAGGCCCAACCTCCAGGCCCCGGCTGTTTGTTCGTCATTATGAAAGATGAAACCCTCATTTCATCAATGATACATTTTTCGGCCATGTCAGGAATCGAACCAAGCACCCTTAACTTAGTAGACAGACACCCTATCGAGTGAGCCAAGGTGTCGGACTAGCTCTGAACCAAACTAGTGCTATATAATGTATGAAGAAACAAAATACATATGAGGGAGGGGATGGATACGTAATAGGGCATTTAATGTGAGCGCATGTCGCGTGAATATGTTAGTCCTACGAAAGATATCTCAACATTAGTATGGAGTGTGAAAATGCAATTATAGAGTCAGGGATTTAAGTTTTAGTAAAACTGTGAGTGTGGCATTTTCTAGAATAATTTTAACTGAAAAAAAGAAGGCTATACACGGAAGTTGTCATTTCAGTGGGTGGGAGAGTTAAACGGTTTATGAGCCACTGTGCAATATTTTAAGAAGACGCAAATGAATCTCTCAAAGAAAGGTATATGTGGGAGGATAAGTGGAGTAATGTTTAACGGCAAAATGTGTGTGAATGTAAGAATATCACTTTGCATGAAAGTATGATTACTGGAAAACATGTAAGCTTTAGCGCTGTAAGGTTTGCTAGACCTGTATTAATGCGCTGGATGAAACGGGAGGATTGGGTCGTGATTTGAATTTAAACAACTACTAAAACTACTCAAACTCAATTTTTTTCAAGTACTCGCACATCCTTAATAAACACACAGTGGGACTTTGACCCCATGTCATTAGTAGGTGCAGGGATAGGGCTCCCCTCGTTGAACATCCATATTATGTTTGGTTATACACAGATTCAGCACACTTGGAAATAATGAAGGTTCTGTATTTTATTGTGACAGTGTGTCCATAACACTAAATTTGAAATATGTAACAACGCTTTTATAATAAAATTGTGTGTCAGTTTTTTTATTTGATTATTTTAAAAGTTCCTCATTTTTAGATTGTATTTAATATATATGTATATATGAAAATAAGTTGAGTAGGAAAGTTTGCACCAACTCTGAAACAAAGTAATAAAGCAAGAAATATTTAAAATTGTATATAAATAAGTGTATTTTTCAAATTACATTGTACCTGCTTCGGTGGACACATGGTCTAAGGCTTCATTCTCACAATAGACTGTACTGATAGGGACAGGGGGATCAGTGTTTGAGTCCCGGGTCAGGTGTACCATTAAAAGTGGTCTTTTTCTAAATTGTTTTCCACTCTTTCTCCATGCAAATGCAAATTAAATCTTCCTCATCTCCAACATATTAGCGTAATTAGTATATATGTGTATAACCTGGACAGGAATTATAGAAAATAAAAGTAAAAAACTATTACACAAATTTACAAACACTTAAATATTTTGATGCTGTGAATTTGAGTTGTTTTTTAATCAATAATTAGGTGAGTGCGGAGTTCATTTTTTTTCGATTCAAAGTGAACCAAGATTGAATCTATGAAATATTCTTGAGACTAAATTGAAATTTGAACATTTTCTAAAATTGTTTTAAGGTTTGAGAAAAAAATAAAATATAGTTAAATCTTCCATAACGAACACCTCCGAATAATGGTTTCTTCTTTATAAACGAAAAGCTTAACTTCTCCAGCAAAATAACATGGGCTTCTATGTTGAACCAACCTCCTAATTATGTTACTTTTTCTCAATTACAGAAACAGATACTGCTTGAGATTCATATTTAATTATTTATGCATAAAAATATCTATAAACAGCGGACAAAAATTGAAAACACCCGTCCATTTATAGTATTTTACTGTAGGAATGTCAGGAATTCCATTGTCTCGTCGTGAAGTGTTATCGTCCTACCTTTTCCCTCTAGTGAAGAATATGTAAAATTAACTAGGGTACTTCAAGGTCATACCTCCCACCCCCACTGAACCATCATCAAGTTGGGTGTTGTAGCAGCTGGCTGTGCTCGTGTACACACATACAGTACATAAGTCAGTATTACATTTCTGTATTCTGTTTATTATGCTATTTATAAAGTAAGTTACTAGGTACATGATTCATTAGTTATAACTACCCTGTATACAATACTCCACAGTGCAGTAATTAAAGTGTAATTAATATATATACAGTACAGCAGGGCCCCCATATCCACAGGTAATATGTTCTTAGATCTACTGCGGTTACGTGAAACCGTGGATAATACCCAACTATTATATAACGTGATATTCCTGTAATATACATAATAACGGTAAGGTTTAATTGATACAATTATTCACAGTACGGCATTACCAACATTAAATAAAGAACATAATAATGTTTACTGTACACTACAGTGTACTTATTCTTGATTCTTCTTGTTGCGGCAATCACATGATGATGATGACGACGGTGATATGATAGCACAATGGCCACGATGAGATGAATTGGGGTAATGGTGTAGGCATTGTGACTTAAAAACTATTTTATATTTTAATTAAAAATAAATAAATTGGGGCAGCGATAAACCACGGATATTTGAAACCGCAGTTACTGAATCAGTGGATTCGGGGGCCCTACTATATAGAGTTTCATATAGATTAAACTGTGTTCAACAAGTATGTTTTAAAAATATATATTTTTCCAAATAACGGACACCTCATAGTAATTGACTTTTTTTTTTAAATCCTGTAAGGTGTCCGCTATTAAACGATTTCACTGTATTGTGAATATTTAAATAACTTAATACAAAAATAATTTAGTAAACGTTTTATCACACAGTTATTGTTTGTGACATTTCATATCTAGGCTGATAAATCAAGTTTACTATCACAACATGCAGTTCATTTACGGTATATCAGATTATTTTAATATGACTAATTTGTAATGTACAGGTCATCTATCCTGTAAGCTTGAAGTCTTACCTTGATGTGTTTTTACTATGGCTCTATCTTATAAGCTACACCATAGTGTAATAACTCGAAAGTAAACTTGCTACCTTTCAGAGTACCTAAATGAAGTGTTCATAATGACACAAAATTACAATTATTGAACATAAATGTAGTTTTTAGTTCTCAATATATTTATTGGTTAAACTGGATTTTAAAAAAAAAGTAAAATCGGAAAGTTTTTTTTAAACTTTGCACATCTTTATGACATATTAAGTCAACGATACAAAATAGCTTAAAACACACACAATCACTTTTTATGATTCTATTCATCTAGAAAATAAGTTATATATGTACAGGATGAATAAAAGCCAGCTTGTGGATTATCTCACAAATAGTGTCTTGATCCACTATAAATTGTCATAAGGTGAGTTTTCTCGGTTGAATTGGTATTGATGTTTGCGGCTGAACCGGATTGGCTTTCACAGTGTCATATTTGTCTACAACTTAATGATCCGATCAACATCAAAATTAAGTTTGTATTGTATAAAAACTCTGTTTAAAAATTAATTCCGGGTTGGGTTTGAGAAGCGCCCGCCCTTGTGGCAATTGCCCTGGCAACGTTTGGAGGATCTACCCTAAGGGCAGCTAGTCTCTGTGTGGGAGTGAATGTAGGGGAGGAGTCTCCCCCGAACTCACCACACACTAAGCAGTTAGTAGCTAGTACTTAATGAGAAAGCTGTTCTGGTCACCTCTATGAGGTCCCTGCTGGGCAACTAAGGTTGAAAATCCCTCTAGGGTGATTTCTGAGACTAGGCACCTTGAGCTGTTTGTACTACTGGAGGGACATCAACACACCATTTGAAGTGAAAAGGGAGCAAGTCCAATTTTAACTAAAATTGGTCAATCTTTTCAATAATCATGAGACCTTTCTAATGCAGTTTGGATTTTGATTAAAGGAGGTATCTATCATTTTTAAACAAAAGTATTAGCTGAGCTCCTTGTAGGGTTTTAGAAATAAGTTTTCCTAGAAAATGTGTGTAATGTAGCTTTTCCTTCCATGTACCCATCATTTTCTACTGACCAAAACGTGCCAATCAATATTGTTATCTGTCACACTCGGAGATTATAGACAAACCCTGGCTTTGATCTCTTTGTTCTCATGGCGCTAGCGTGCTATTGGAATGTTCATTGTTTAGAAATTACAAAGGAATTTGGAATTTATTATTTAGTCCATAGTTATATATATTGTACATTCTTATATTTAGACATTTTGGTAAAATCAATTATCACGTTAAGTATAATATAACCTGGCTTATATAGTAAATTCGGATAAAATATTAATATATGTTCAAATGTCTTATCAACTTAATTGTGTAAAGTAGAGAGAGAAATACCCCAAAGTTTCTCTCTTTCTTAGGTATTGGTGTGCAGACGTAAGCTTGAAATTTCAGCCACAGATGTTCATCCAGTAGTATTATAAAAATCACTCAATTAAACTCTATGAATAAAAAATTACAGTTAACAATTATAATTTCATAATTCGTTTTTTATAAATATTTCAAAATCACACGCAAGCGCATTACAGTCAGTTTTTCTTGTTGGCCTTTCATTATTTGTTTGTGTTACATTTTAAAGTTGGCAATCTTTGTATTATTAAATGGCCACGTGCATTTTCTATCTTTTAGTTCATATGGTCCTTTAAAATGAGTGAAGATATTAAACAAACTATAACTGAAAAAATCAAAGTTCAAGGAGAAGTCGTTAGAAAACTCAAGGAATCCAAAGCTAATAAAAAAGAGGTAAGTTAATAATGGAACATGGTGACATTCTGCAATTGGGCTGAAGAAACTCAACCTTCCCTACTCATGAAATAATATTTAGCGTTAGTAATGACTTTCTTAAATTATACTTTTGCTATTGTGTACATATTTCTTTCCTTTTATTAGCTTAAAAAGAATTATGCCTTCAAAGTAAACCTCTTTGTTATATCTGAAGAATTCATTTTAAATGGAATATTGAAAGAAAAATTAGAACAAACCGATAGTGCTATTTTTTTCGTTTGTCCAAAGACCCTTGTGGCCCGGTGACTTGCCACACTTAATGCGTTGGTATCTCCATATTGACTCCTTCAGTCTAAGAGAACAATTAGACTTCCCATCAACAAAGAGGAATTTACCAAATTTTCCATCGACCTATGTGATTTTACCGTCTCAATTCATGAATAGTCTACCTCGTAAAAACAATCATAATAAGATTTGCAACAACAATAAGGTGAGCAAATTAAATTTTCAAGGGTAAAGCTGAAAATGTTAAGTTTTGATTGGGCTAAGCGTGAAAGGTTGGGGCCTACATTTCATGCATGATGTGACAGGAGTGTTTATATTTTGAAGCATGATTGGTCACAGGTATTATGGTTCCTCTACAATAAGTCTGATACACACTCGCAAGATGTGTTGTTCTTGTATTTGCTTGGACATAATCTCTCTTCAATGAAATTTCATGAGACATAATTTCAACCTATATACTATATTATCAAGGTCATGTTAACAATACCCTCGTGAACAGCTGAATGGTCTTAAAACTTCACCACTCATGTTAGATTGGCTTGCTTATGACAGGGAGATCATGGTTCGATTCCTTGTAAGGTCTATCGAGGGTGGGTTTTCCACTCTCCTTCCATGCAAATACAGGTAGGTTACCTCTAAAATACTTCTTTCCTCATCCCTACTTCATTAGAGTAATTATCATATAAATATATCATATTTTGTGTATAACTTAAAAAAGCAATAAGACGCATTGATAAAAAAGAAGTTTACAAATAATAATTAAAGATAATTTTTTATTATGTGTTCTGTCTTACGACAGGTCCATTCCTTTTGTCAGTAAACTTTAACCGTCAATGTGCCCCGTCCTCTGCCTACTCCTTCAGCTCCCAGAATTTTCTTCTTTTCTTCATGTCATCCAATATTTGAATCCTCTTCTTTCCTAAACTTCTCTTTCCCTCAACCTTTCCTTCTATGACATCGTGCAGAAGACAATTCCTCCAAGGGATATGTCCGATACAGTTTGCTTTGTACCGAAGAACCACATCCAAGATGGTTCTCTTCTCACCCACTCTTCTTAGGACTTGTTCATTTGTCCCCCTGTCTGTCCACCTGATCTTCTCACCACTCTTTTCTTCTCACCCACTCTTCTTAGGACTTGTTCATTTGTCACCCTGTCTATCTACCTGATCTTATCAAGTCTTTATCAGCACCACATTTCAAAGCTCTCATAGTATTCCTTTTCCATCTTCCTAAGAAAATATAAAAATAATATAAAAAGAATAAAATTATATATTTAAGTAGGCCCATCTTTAATTGAAATGCAATATAATTCCAAATAACTATCGGATAGGGGACCATATTGGTTTTATTTGAATACAGTAGTCCACATATATTTTTCCTTATTAGCTTTAATCACAAGTCGAATTAACTACGTTAATCTCCTTCCAGCAGCTGGTCCGACAGTTCTAACATATAATTGCACTTGAATGTGCTATTGTAAACAGACAACATTACATAATTGTGCATTGGACAAGCCTGACTGATTGATTATAAACAAGCCATTTTTTAAAGTAATCAACATTACAGCATTGTATTGATTTCAAAAGTTATACCCGAGGCAGTAAACAAACTCCGTCACATTAACAGACACAAACAAACCTGAGAAACTATGTACTTATTGGAGTTGAAATAATTGTTTAAGATGAATAATTTGAAGGTGACCTGGCAGTCCAGGGGTAAGGTGTCGGACTTCTGTGCTGGCGATCCAAGGTTCAATCCTCAGTGCCGGCTCAGATTTATCTGATTGCCAAACCCTTCCTTCACCTCTGACAAGACACGTATTAATCACAACCTGTGAATGTGAGGAATGCCAGGTCTCCCTCCGTGGTTCGGATCCCACGTTAAACTGTAGGTCCTCCATTTCCATCTCACAATCACCCTACCATTACACATTAGCGTAAGTGTGTACAACGCAAACGGGTAGTAAGACGCGGTGCTAATAATAATAATTAACAATTTGACCGAGCAAAGTCATGCACGCTAATCCATTTCCAACCTTGCTGAGCCTTCTTGTATTCAAACTTAGAGGCAGTTAATAAAAAAAGCTTTGGTGGCCGCGTAGTATAATGCAATACTCTCGCAATAGACTAGACTGCGGATGACAGGGATATCTTGGTTCAATCCCGGGCGGGTGTACTGAGGGTGGTTTTTCCTAAATGATTTCCTACTCTCTCGAGATTTCTACACAAATGTGGGTAGACTTCCTCTAAATTCAACCTTACTCATCCCTATAAAATTAGCGTAGCTAGTACATAGGCGTAAAACCCAAATGGTTAGTAAAACATGGTGTAAAAAAAACTAAATAAATAGGCTATACTTTTTAAAAAATAGGTTAGTAGACCTAATAATCATCTGGGTTTTTTTTAAATTTAATTTCTTATATATTAAACAAATTTTTATCAAGTTTGCAGCTAACTTGGAGTCTCTCTCAAGCTAGTTATATTGTTTAAGTTAATTTTATAGCCTGACCAATCGGTTGCAGGACATTACTGAAAGTCACCAGACCGTCACAAGATGAAAAGGTTCGGTCGCACTTCACTGATCCTTCTGTGTAGCTATCCAACAAAGCCGCACTTTCTTTTCCCTCTGCTAGTACCTATCAGGATTCAAAAACACTTACCTTCGCTCTCAAATGATACGCTGCAAATATTACATTGCAAAAACATTTTATTTAGAAAAGTGGTTTTCCGAAATTGGTACCATTGTATTTTAAAAGTAATCTCATGCAAAGGGCTTTAGAAGGAAGGGCCATATCTGACAGTTTATAAAGTTTCTAAAAACAACTTTAATATGTGTAGGCTTTAAGTCAAATAACTTTTCTTTGACTGTAAATTTTGATAATTAATATCAATAAGCCTACCTATAAAAATACTAAATAGACTACTCATAATATAGTAAAATGTTATCAATTTATTCTTCTTAAAATATATTTGTATTATGTAAGGGATTTTTCTACCAGAATCTTACTAGATTTTAAAAAAATTAGGTGTTATGTCTTAAAACCGGTTCTTTCCTTAAATTGTCAGTGAATTCAAACCACCAATGTGCCCTGTCCTCTGCCTTCTTCTTTAGTTGCAAGAATTTTCTTCTTTCCTACAAGTCATCCAATATTTGAATCCTCCTCCTTCCTAAGCTCCTCATTCCCTCAACCTTTCCTTCTATGACGTCGTGCAGAAGACAGTTCCTCATAAGAATTTGTCTGATACAGTTTGGTTTGTACCAAAGAATCACATCCAAAATTGTTCTCTTCTCACCCATTCTTCTTAGGACGTCTTCAACACTTCAGCATAAATAATACATATGTG
>CABFWB010001868.1:67333-78157 GCA_902151455.1 Timema bartmani | reverse complement strand
TTTTTTTTTCTTATATCCCACAAGACCGTGAAGATAGCGACCAGGCATCTTTCGTAACAGGCTGTCGCTACACATCAGCTCGGGCAATGTATCAGCTCAGACCAATAGCTCTAATTTCCTTGTGGCTCAAATCTTCTCGGCTCTGTCTTCTTTCAAGTCAAGCTGGAGTTCAGGTTAGAGTTATAACTGTTTACTTTCTCACAACATATTTAACTGGAATTTATTTACAAGGAGCTAATTCTCTAACTTTGGTCAGGGTCTTCAAACACAGATATTTTGGGCAGAATGGGAGAGAGAAGGAGATTGAGGCATTTTACTAAACTTACCCGGCTATAGGTTGGAAATGATAATCAGTTGGACCATTCTCAATAATTCTGTCCAAGGCATGTGTTATTCTCGGCTTTTATTTTTCAAAACGCTTGAGGGTTTGTTGTTTGTGAAATAATGTGTTTGTTTATCCTATTATAAATGAGGTTAATGTGCCGCATCACATTTGACATTTTGTCCAGTCTATGGTTTGTTAAAATCTTGTCATTGCACAACTGTGAAATGATTTCACTGTTCTCTTGTCACCTGCATCGACATTATGATTGCTGTAAAGGTTTTAAGAGCCCTCGCTAATCTTATGTATGTGCAATGAGAGTGTATTTAAGGATTAATTAGAGATCAACATGGCGGACAATACAAAACAAATATAATTCTATAGCAGAGTATTCATTTATTGAAATCATCAGTTCAGAGGGGCTCAATGCTTGGATTACAAGTCGTCTAATTAGCTGTCCTGTCATGCAGGAATTTAACCCAAAACATCTTGTATATTATTTCATCACTAGACACAAACCTTGATGTTTAAATTTCAAACAAAATAGTAATAGAAAAGGGGTGGTAAATGTATTCAGAGTTGACCTGCAACTGGTAAAAAACAAAAGTACAATATTTGCGAATTTTTGACACTAAACCAGGGCTGTGTAGTTTGAGTAAGTAACTCATCAATATGTAACCTCGTTTTTGTCATGTAAAGTAAGAGACCAAATTTCACACCCATAGAGAACAACCAGTAAAATTATTGTTTTGTATATTCTGCGTGTTACATTCCTTGAAAACTGGTGAGATGTCAACAACTTACTAACCGACTAATAGCACGCATTTCCCTACTGTAATTTTTTCCTAATTTCCAATATAATATTGTAATTGCTAGTTAAAAATTGTTTTTAAATATTTAAACTCATTAACCCTGTCAAATGATATGCTATTCCCTGTAATCTCTAAATTATCGTCTCCAATCTCTTTTCTCTGTGTGATCGTATACTTGGTTTTTTCAGCGTTCACTTTTAAACCTATTTTTCTTTACTAGCCTTTTGTAAGATGTATGAGTTTATTGCAACATCTTCCTTACTATTACCCAACAAAGCTAAATCATCTGCATATCCTAATAGCTGCATTGTACTGATTAATGTCAACCCTTCCTTACTTTCTTGCATTATTACAATAATAGCATACTCTACTCTAATGTTTAGATTAACACATAATGCTGAAAGTGCATCTCCTTGTTTCAACCCATTATGTATTTCGAAAGTATCTGAAAATGACATCCAACCCGTACCCTGTCACGAGTATCAACCAAACATACCTCATTTAGCTTGACAAGTTTTTTTAGGTATTCCATACTCAACTAAAATTTCATATAATTTATCTATTTTAACTGAATTGTAGGCCTTTTAAAAAATTTATAACTGATGAACTGTTAGTTATATTCAAATTTTTTTTAAATAATATTTTAAATAAAAGAAAAAATTATTTATCCATACCGCTCTCTAAAAGTGTTTGGAAAAAATGGGAATTCCTTCTATAAAACACTGGAAATTAAGTATTGAGTAATTAGTGGCAACCCTAATTTCATTTATTTGGTAAATAAGAAGCACAGCCTGAATCATTATCCAGGGTGTCTACCATCCGGGAAAATCAGGGAAAACGGGAATTAGCCGGGAATTTGAAGTGATCGGGAAAAAACGGGAATAAGCCGGGAATTTGGTAAATTACAATAAAAATCTGGGAAAATGTGGTTTTACTCAAAATATGAAATATAATAATCATTAAAACAGTAAATAATAATGTTAATCAAACTGTAGTTTTTTTGTAGCTGTGTAGTAAAATTATAATTCCTAATAAACAATGTTAATACAAATTTTAAAAATATGTTTATTTAAATTTTAAAACTTATTATTATTAATAAAAAAGATTAATAGAAAAATGAGGGGGGAGGTGGGGGAATTAGAAGGATGTGACATACTTTTTAGTCGGGAATTTTAGGAAATGATCAGGGGAAATTAGGGAAAAAGTCGGGAATTTCATTGGTCAAGTTGGGTAGACACCATGTTATCATAAAATGTCTGGACACCCCTTTTATTTTAGCGAAATCACTCTTGTCAAGTGACTTTATTGCTCACATTTAATAGGCCTGTTTAATAAATGTATCGTTGACATGGTTTACAGATTGAAGATGAAGTGAGTAAGCTCTTGGAATTGAAAGCTCAGCTGGGCTCTAAGGACTCTGCCCCTCAGAAGTTCACACTCAAGACTCCTAAAGGCACCAGAGACTATGGCCCTGAACAAATGGCCCTTAGGGCGGGGGTGTTGGAGAAGATCGTTGCCGTGTTCAAGAAACATGGGGGGGAGACGATCGACACCCCAATCTTTGAGCTCAAGGTAAAACTATTTGTTTATTTATTTTATCATATAGAGAAAGTAAGCTATGTACTGTAATTGTGGAAATCTTAGACCTTGATATTATGATGGATCTTGACATTTGTGTGCGCTTGAACTAAAAAAAGCGGGTCTTGCAATTCTCTGTTTGTCTGTGCCTTAGATATGGTTTAGCTTTCAATAGTTTTATTGGTTCAAGCATCCTATTTGTCGAAGACTGAATAATTTTTTGAATCAAAGTTGAAGATGGTGAATATTCTAATCAAAGTTGAAGTTTTTGCCCAGCCATAGTTTTGGGGTTAAGTTATAGCGAACTAGATCCACCCTTCCCTAAACAAGTCCGCTCATTTGTTATGGTCGCAACAAATAACTAACGCTACTGTTACTCATGTGCTTGTTTCAGGAAGTGCTGACTGGAAAGTATGGCGAGGACTCCAAGCTGATCTATGATCTGGCCGACCAAGGAGGAGAGAAACTTTCCATGAACAAGATCTCCAACATCAAGCGCTACCACGTCGCTAAAGTTTACAGGCGCGACAACCCGGCCATGACGCGGGGAAGGTACCGGGAGTTCTTTCAATGTGTGAGTTATTCTGAAATGCAACATTTGGATAGTTATAAGTTGTATTTTAAAACCATTGGGAGTTCCTTAACTGACATTAGAAACACTAGTAGTACTCATCAGCGCCATGAACTTTTTTCTAGCCTGTGACTAGGTCGGTCTAGTAAAATGCCTCCATCCTCTGCTTTCCTTCTTGGTTTATTTACTTTAGTTCTTGTTTCAAATTCACATTTCAAATTTGAAACAAACTGTCTTTATTTTCTAATTGTAATATCTGTAACGTAAGCTCATTCTATCTTCATATTATTCTCTAATTATGTACAATTAATCAAAGTTTACCCCAGGGCCTTTTGAACGAGCGCGCCACCGGCTGATCTTACTCAATGTTTGCTGCACAAATAATAAAATATTGCAAAGTATTACACTGCTCCCGCCTGGCTGGCAAATATTTCTGTAGAGAACATTGATTTAATACTGTCCCTTCTGCAGCCTATAGCAGACTACCGAGGTACTGACGGCTGTGGTTTCAATGATAGCTCCAAGTAGCCGATGAATTCACAAGTCCATCACAGACTCAACCTTAAAACTATGAGGGAAGAATGACCTTGAACACGGTTAGAACCCTGGATAGCTCGGGGTTAGAGCTGGTGCATTTCCCTTAAGCCGGTGTTTCCCAAACTTTTGCCGGTAGCGTACCCCTTTTGGGGGTCATGGCCCCCCAAAAAATTACCTTTTCCCATGTTCATAATAAGAAGGAAACAAATGCCTTTTATTTGGTTAAGTATAAAGGGTTGTTCCGAATTTTAGTTTAAACTTCAGCTGTAAACTAAACAAAGAAGTAACAGAACAAAAGAATCTGCGTCAATTGGTTTATTAGATTCACTATTATCAAAACATAATTTATATGTATGGATTAAAGTACGTTAGTTAAAATATATATATAATATGTTGTTAAATCTGGAAGAGTGGATAGAAACATTGCGCGACCAAACCCAATATGGCTTTTCCATTGAAAATAAGAACACACTGCTGCCACTGAACAAAGAGATAATGGCTGCCTCCAAAAGAAAATTGGTCTATTCCAGACAATCCCTCGACCTAGTGCTTATTATATACTTTACCTGCTTGGGTGGCCGCATGGTCTAACGCTCTGCTATTGTCAATAGACTATACGGCTGACGATGGGGAGATCGGGGTTCGAATCATGGTCGGGTGTACTAGGTTTTCCCAAACTGGTCTTCCACCCTCCCTCCACACAAATGCGAGTAAGCTTCCTCTAAGTATAACCTTCCTAATTCCATTAGTGTAATTAGTGCATAAATATATAATCCGAACAGGTAGTAAGATATGGTGCTATAAAAACACAACATGGACCTGTTTGTTTTGTTGCAGGATTTTGACATAGCCGGCCAGTACGACCCAATGATCCCTGACGTGGAGTGCGTGAGGATTGTTCAAGAGATCCTTGCATCCTTGCAGTTGGGAGAGTTTATAATAAAAGTGAACCACCGCCTGCTCCTGGACGGTATCTTCGAGGCTTGCGGCGTGTCGCAGGACAAGTTTAGGACGATATGCTCCTCTGTCGATAAGCTGGACAAGGTGAGGGAACGTTTCAAATAAAGTTGAGTAACTTATCAAACACTTCAAAAAATGGATTCGAATATTAGTCGATTTCGACTTCACTGGAATAAAATCTGGCATAAAACACTAGAGTTGGTTCGAATCTACTATTTTACGGATCCAAATCTTTATTTTATCTATGAATCCTGAATTCAAATTTTGTAAATAATTATGTAAAGTGTTAAATTAATGGTCTGGTATCTGGTTAATTTTTTTCTATAGTTATGCTGGGACTGAACCACCCATAAACGACATTAGATTTCTAAAACAAATTTCTGTTAAAATTTATATATATATATATTTTTAATATATATATAAAATTAGATATTTTCCTTTAATCTCTCTATGGATTCAATACACCAGCCCTGATATTTGTATGCTTCCTTGTTTGCTACAGTCCCCGTGGGAGGATGTTCGGAAAGAAATGGTGGAAGAGAAAGGTCTAAAGGAAGATGCAGCAGACCGAATCGGGCAGTATGTACGCCTAAGCGGACGCTCTGAGCTGGTTGACAAGCTTGAGAATGACGCGGTGTTGACTGGTTCTAAGTCTGCCAAGGGAGGTTTGGAGGCTATGAGGCTGTTTCTACAGTACTGCGACTTGTACGGACTCACCGACACTGTCAATGTTTGATCTGAGTCTCGCCAGGGGTCTGGACTACTATACAGGGATCATCTACGAGGCAGTTTTGCTTGGTGAGGCTTGTACCCACATTGTTTGACTATGTTTCACACATACCTAAGAACTCATGGCACTCCACAAATATTTCCTGAATTAGATTGGTAATACAGCTCAAACCAAATGTCTTAAAGGCCCGTCTTTACCTGCAGATAACACCTAACTTAGGTAGGTAATACAGCTCGAACCAGACGTATTAAGAACCTGTCTCCACTCCACAAATAACACCTAACTTAGGTAGGTAATAATAATAATATGTAACGTCGACATGGTTCCAGGTGATACAGCTCAAACCAAATGTCTTAAAGGCCCGTCTTAACCCGCAGATAACACCTGACTTAGGTAGGTAATACAGCTCGAACCAGACGTATTAAGAACCTGTCTCACTCCACAAATAACACCTAACTTAGGTAGGTAATAATAATAATATGTAACGTCGACATGGTTCCAGGTGAAGCTAAAGTCGAGGACGGCGAGCCAGCGGGGGTTGGCAGCATCGCAGGCGGAGGTCGCTACGACAACCTGGTGGGTATGTTCGACCCCAAGCACAAAAACGTTCCTTGTGTGGGTGTGAGTATTGGCGTGGAGCGCGTGTTCTCAGTCCTAGAGGCGAAGCTGGCACGGGACAACACCAAGATACGCACTACGGATGTGCAGGTCTATGTGGTTTCTGCGCAGAAGAACCTTTTAGAAGAGAGGATGAAACTTTGCAAAGAGCTCTGGGATGCCAACATCAAGGTCAGATCCCTTGGTTCATCGACTTTCAAATTTATCTCTTTAAGGAAAGCCCCTTTTTTTCTTTTCGAGGTATTTGGTTATATTTGAAGTTCAGAAAAGGTGAACAAACACAAGATGGCTTTTAAGATAAAATGGAATAAAACAGCTCACACTGTACATAGCAGCTTCTGGACAACAAGGTAACGCGCGACTCTTGAAGAAAATCGATTGTTACCACCCATTCCCTTCACCTAGGTTTTAATCTATCAAAACGCTTTAGGTAGGAGTGTGAAACATGCAACGTAACTTCCTAAAAGACGAAACCATTTCCTTTGTCATTTTTTTTTATTCCTTTTACACGTTCCTAACTGTCCTATCATTCTTTACCAATTCTCATCTCTGGTTTACTTCTTTCAGGAAGTTGCGTTGTGCATTTCACACTCCCTCCTGATGAGTTCAGATAGAATGAAATCTAGGTCGAGGGATTGGGCGGTAATGATCGATTTTCTTAGAGAGGCAGCCATTACCTCTTTGTCCAATGGCAGCAGTGTAAAGTGTGAACTGTGATCTTCTTTCCATTGGAAAAGCCATATTTTGTATTTGCCCTTTTATGTGTTTTTTATCCCTCTTCCCTGTAATTGCTTCTATGTGTAATAAAACCGACCTCAAAAATTGAAAGGAGGATTTTCTTTGAATTGTAGAGATGAGATACATAAATCCCATGGTATTTGACAACACATCTTTAAGCAATTGGTGGAAGAAATTATAAATTATGTATAGTTGGGAGGATAACGAAATTTTTAAAAAAAGTACCAAATCGTATCATTATAACTAATTTACTAGAGAAAGTTTTATCTTTGTTTATGATGTAATAGACTTGACAAAATATATCACATGTCAGTGACACAAAGCACTAAACTACTCTTTTTACATTAATTTTAAATATATACATTTTTAAAGATTCGAATTTGAATGCGAGATTTGAAAGAAAATTTAAGATTCGAATTTGAGAAATAAAGGGCTCAACCCATCTCAATTGAAGATTAATACTGGGAGGTTGTAATAAGTATTATTTTTGGATCAGAAGCAAAATTAATGTGATTGGCAGGCTACCCTAGATTTATTTAAAAAAGCAACTTTTTTTTTGTTTAATTTGCCAATTTACCTTTTACCTTAATTTTTAATTTTCTCTAAACACTAAATACAAGTTTCCAATCTTGTCCAACTGTAGACGGAGATGTCTTACAAACGCAACCCCAAGTTTTTGGGCCAGCTCCAATACTGCGAGGAGGGAGGGATCCTCCTAGCGGCTGTCCTTGGAGAATCTGAGGTTGCCCAGGGCCTGGTCACTTTGAAACACGTCTTCTCACGAGACGAAGTCAAGGTCAAGAGGGAAGATATCGTCGCCGAGATCAGGAAGAGACTCGAAGAAGCCAATAAAAGCTGAATTTCGTGATGCCACTTCTAACCGAGCAATGACTTTAGCGATATTGTTTAAGTTACTGTAACGCCGTCTATCAATGAACCACTTTATTTTTAGCCAGTCTGAGTACTTCATATTGAAGCTAATATGGAACTACCACTTCAACGCTATACTTTGACCATGCATAAAGCAATAAATGAAAAAAATAAGTGGGTAGCGAAATATTTGTCGGGTAAGAGTAGAAAAATGGCTGACGCAGATAGCTGTGCTACATGCGCACCAAGGAATCGATTAAACAATTTTACAAAAATTAATAATCCTTGAACTTATGTTTCATATATTCGATGCGAGTTCTCACACATCAATTAATTCTATCTCAAATTTAATAATTTAATCACAGCCAGGTGTGAACATTTTAGTGTCCGGTAGAAGGCATATATTTTCATTAGTTTATATTTACATTACGATCGTGATATTTTATTTAAAAATTAGCAGAAGAATCCAGTGTAATCTCGCCATGCCTTGACTGGTTACCTCAGCCGATGCTTTTGTTTGCTTTAAACAGACAGAAAAATAAACTTGTTCGTTTTATTTCTTCCAACCCAGTTTTTAGTAAATTTAAAAAAAAATCTTATCAGAAAATTTTAAATTTCGGCTTCGAGGTGCACATGTTCGTGCATAGACAATACTAATTTTAAAATTTCAGATCTCTGTGTGTGGCAGATCGTCCAACACTCATGACAGACAAACTATTTGTTTTTTTTATTATTATAGATATTAATGCTACTTTGTGTTTGGTTGTCGAGAACTCTTTGCTGCTGTGGGTTAGGTTTTCTGTGTTCTCAACTCAAAAATTAAAGCTAGACTTTATACTATCTTTGTTATGACAAGCTAGCAATATTCACAAAGTATGAATAAACCCCCCTCTCCTGTATTCTGGTATTTGCCCAATAATTTAAAAACACGCTACTAGCTTTCTTTGAAGTTGGTTGTGTGATTAGCTTGGACTTTTTAAACCTAGTTTGTAAAAGCAATGGCTACAATTCCTAACTTGGATCGTTGTTTGGAGGATAATTATTGTTGGAGATATTTATTATAAGTGTATTACTATTTTGTGTTAGATTCTATTTATTATGATTGGATGCTGTTGATAATGAAAGTCTTGGCTATCTGTATTTAGAGTTCAATATCTGTGACGATAAGAACTTGAATAAAATGCGTTTTCGCAAAATAAATATTTATGTGTTCTTTTAGATTTTCCAACCATACCTTTGTATAGCTAAGATTGACTCCTTTTTTTTCAATTCACAATAGTTTATAAATATTTAACCTATTCTATTTAATGATTATATTTATTCAAATTGTACATAAAATTAATAAAGCATTATTATGTCATTAAGTAAATGTGTTAGAATTGTAGGAAATGAACAAATAGAAATAAAACAATAACACACATTTACAAACAAAATTTGTATCCACACATTGTAGTAGACTCAACGAGAAAGTGACTTTGTTGTTATTTTCATTTCCATTTATTTGAGGTATTTAACATCCACTTTATGAATTGACTGATTATTTCAGCACACAAGGATTTCTATGAGCGAGAGCGAAAAGCACCTCCAAATTTGACCTGGAAAGGTATTTCCACATACCTTCCAGGGTTCTCTTACAAGCCAAAATCAACAGTGGGCCGACGACTTTACTTACCCTCCAAAAAAGTTTACCACGTATTTTTATCGCTCAAACGCTGACCTCGGCTGTGTTTGAACCAAAGATGTTTAAGTACAAGAAATTCCCTTGAGATTTTGCTACTTAATGTATTATTATTATTTAGCACCGCATCTTACTACCCGTTCGGGTTATACGCTTAAGTACTAATTATGCTAATGGATTAGGAATTGGGAAGGTTGAATTTAGAGGAAGTGAACCCGCATTTGCGTGGAGGGAGAGTGGGAAAACCATTTAGGATAAACTCCCCTCAGTTCACCCGACCGAGATTCGAACCTCGATCTCCCCGTCCTCGGCAGTCGGGCTCAACACGACTAGCGCGTTAGCCAACTACGCCACCGAGGCGGGTGCTACTTTATGTAGATTCCCTCAAGTTTCTCTTAATATACATGAGTTTGCTCTTATCGAATGGCGGAGTCAGGGGGCACTGCCCCTTGAATACATTTTCCCACCTTTAGATACATTTCACGTCCGGATATTCTCGAATATGATGTTAAAAGATGGTCTTGCGTCAAACTACAACTAGCGTCAAAGAGCATCCAATTTTCACAAATCTCCCAATAGAGCCATTCCAAATAATAATTTTTAGCTCTATCTCTTACTATCCATCCAGACAGTACATATTTAATTTAACCACTGTGGTAGGGCTGAGGAAGGCATAATTTACAGAACATGTACATACATTTATTTTTGGTGATAGGGAAGAGTTTTAGTAAAAACCATCATCAGTATTCCCAGCTAGGACACGAAACCCAATCTCCTTGTCACTTTTTTTTTCCCCACCTTGTTTCACTATCAGTTTGGGGAATGAGTTAAGGGTGAGGAAGGTTTAATTTAGGAGAATTTTACCCTCATTTGCATGGATGGAGAACGGAAAACATTTTTTCAAAGGAAAAAAAGCCTCTGTACACCTGATCGAGATTAGAACCCCGATCTCCCTTTCATTGGCAGTCTAGTCTTAACGCGAGAGTGACACCTTAGACCATGCGGCCACTGAAGCAGGTGTTTCCCCAATTAACTGACAAGGAAAATGCCCTGGAGATGCTCCAGACTCTGCTTGATATGTTCCATGAAACAAATATGTATGTAGCTCATTTAAGGCATTTGTCAGCAAAATAAAAGATAGCCGTATTTAAAAGTGTGATAATGACAACATTGTCTTATGGATGTGAAGCGTGGGTTTGTCAGGAGAAACACAAGAGCAAGATGAATGCGGTTGTAATGAGATATCTAAGAAATGAATGTGGAAAAACTTGTATGGACAGAGTCAGTGGTGAATGGGTGCTCAAGGGAATACAATAGGACAATGTGAGAGAAGCGTCTTACGTTGGTTTGGGCATGTTGAGAGGATGAGTGTGGATCGAGTGACGAAGCAAATATATGAAGGTAGAGTGT
>CABFWB010001868.1:41218-66078 GCA_902151455.1 Timema bartmani | reverse complement strand
AAAGGTGGGGAACAGGTGTACGGCAGTCAGAATCTTGGAAACTCCCAGGGGGAGGTCGGGTTCTACGGAAACACCGGACAAAGGGGCACGAGTGGGCAGGAATCTCTGGGGAAGTTCGGCGGGAGCCAACTCGGAAGCCGCGGCAACCAGGCAGGCTCCGGGTACTATGGGGACCTGGCCGGCGTCAAGAAGGGTTACAACGTCGCCAACGGCTATGGGGGTGAACAATCTTACAACAAGAACGGTCAGGCGGTGCAAGGGGTCGGCGCGAAAGGCGGACACCGCAAGGGACATCAAACGTCGGGGTTCACAAACTCATACCACAAGGACGAGACCGGGAAGACCTCCAACTTCTTTGATGACGGGCTTGACGAGGGCACTCACTACGACTACGGCAAGACGGGTGGGGAGTTCCGCGACGGGGCTGGCAACGCTTACAGGGGCGGACAAGAGGACGGCACATACCTCTCAAACCAGCAAGGCCGACAGGGCAACTTTGACTCGGCTGCAGGCTACAACGACGAGCAGGGGCAGAAAGGGCTGTTTGGCCGCGGCCAGTTCTACAACGACCAAGCCAAGTACGGGTTGGACAAGGGCGGTAAGCGGTATGGAGAGAACGCTTACGGTGGTCAACAGCAGAGAGCGGGAAACTTCTATGATAAGGCCGGAGGAACTTTTGGTGAGAACGTTGCTCATGATGGTTATGGCGGTGGTCAACATTTCGGGGGGTACGAAGTACCGCTGACAGGGTACGGTTATTATGACGCAAAGGCTTCCAACCTACAACCTGTGGACTACTACCCTGACGGTGCAAGAAGTTATGGTGCTCTGTACAGCCGTCATGGAGAAAAGGCTCCGTACGTGACTGCCGTACCGTATAACCATTATGGAGACGAGGCAGCGTACACGTCCGGTGATGGCGTAGCGAGGAAAGGAATAGGTCTCGCAACGTTCGTTGAGCCGATTACGTATGTGGGGGACAAGGAATCTGACATTAGGTATTATGATGAACCCGTACAGTATAGTTCAAGTGGATATTAACCTTTTTTTTTTCCTTCAGTGCAGTGTACAGTAAAACTAACCTTTTTCTTAAAAAAACAATGTTTCATTTAATAAAATATTGTGTAGCACAAGCATATCATGGACAAACTATTAGTAGGCATGAAAGAAAAGTGTTTTAAATATATTTACTTGAATGTCAGCTTATTATGAAAGACTTTTTAACAAACCTTCTATATTTAAATGTGAGTGAATGTCTTAATCCACAGACAACTTATTTTAACAATGTATGGTAAAAACTTATTAGCATTTAATTATAAAATTCAAAGCTATAAAAATTATACAATGTTATTTAATTAGATGTGTTTATCATTAATAACAATAAAATCTAATTGATTTAACATTCCTTAATGTTATGTACATTAAATGAAAAAATAATGCTTTATCAAAGAACTAGCAATACATGTATGTAACTTATGTTGGTAAAGTTTGTCGATGATGAAATGAAATTGTGTATATCAGTGTATAAATTAAAACTTCCTTATGTGAATTTTTTTTGTTTATTTACATTAGAGACAAATCCCAAATAATCCATAAAATAATAACAATACAACAGTTTGCATTAAAATCTTTTAATTTTGTTTTAGCTTAAAAGAGTAAGATAAAACAAAGAAATGGATGGTTTGGTTATTTCTACACTATTTGAGAGGCAAAGCATAAATACAATTTTATATCCTTTAATAACCTTATTTACCGGTGATTTCTAAGAATGTAGAAGTGAACGCTGAGAAGACTAATTAGGTACATGATCGTACAGATTGACGATGACAATTTAGAGATTACTGAGAACTATGGCTGTGCGAAGTCCATTCAAAGCAAACTTGAATCAAATATAGGAAACATTCTCAAGGCCGGATTGAAGTTCGAATATCTTATGGTAGTGGTTCTATGCTTGAAAAAAATATTATATTTTGGTTATTTATATAACTTTATGCACTAAAATTACTTTGTAATTCTTTATTACAAGATATGGTATAATGAGGTGGACTGGATAGAACTAGCTCAAGATAGAGATAGGGTGTTATAGGGTGGACTGGATAGAACTTGCTCAAGATAGGGAGGGATAGGGTGTAATGAGGGGAATTTGATATAACTCTGGGTAGGGTAAGGGTGTAATGAGGTGGACTGGATAGAATTAGCTCAGGCTTGTTAAAATACTATTTCGATTTCTAAAAAGTAAATTTAACAATCAACTATTTTCTTGGATATCTAAGTGAATCAATTTTCTTTTACACTCCTCGCCCCCCTTAAAAACCACGCCCCTAGCCCCACACCTCCCCCTCTCAATTGAAAAACTGTTTTCTTTATTTACCTGTCAAATAATGCTATAAGGTTGTAAACATATTTTCTAGTATTCTAATTATATGGCCTATTAATGCTTGAAAACAAAGCCACTAAAAAAAAACTATTTTAACATTGGAAAACCTTTTCACATCAATGTATAACCATATTTTCTAAAGTGGACGATAGTTCCTCTAACTAGAACATGGCCATGACACCGTGAGTCGTTACATAGGCTAGGTAATTGTTTCTCAAACTGTGGGCCACGGCAGAGTGACAAATGGTCCGCTACCCGAACCAAAGGGAAAAAATAATTATAATGTGAAAGAGCTACACCCAATATCACCCCAGAGGTATCTGAAGGTATTATGGTGAAAAGCTTTATCTTCTCTCTCTCCTCGGCTAACTGTTGCCAAATCTCCTCGCTCTCAGTTATGTCGGAAGATGGGTGTTCTGGTGTAAGAAGGAGCAACTGGTAACATCATTTCATTTTGTTTATTTGATGTATTTAACGTACACTTTTTTAATTGACTGATTTAACCAGTACATGACTTATAAACTAATTTAAATCTAAAACAGGCACAACATACAACCCTCGGCCGTTCACTATGAAAGGGGAAACCCCGCCGTTCACTGTGAAAGGGGAAACCCAACCTTTCACTATCTATAAATTTTTCAGCCATGCCAGGAATCAAACCCGGGACTCTTATCTCACTAGACAGAGCCGCTACCGACTGAGCTAAGGTGTCGGACTTAGAAGCAATATCAATGAACCAGTGTTGCAAGATTTATCTTGTGTCTAAGAAAAGATTGACAACAAGAGAATTAACGTCGGTCCCCATTAGTAACCACAGAGTTCCCTCAGAGGTGATATCCAGTGTAGAGTGTATAAGATCGTCAGGCCAAGTCCATTAAGATCAACAATACTTGCAACCACAGCCAGAGGCGCACTCGGGGCGGAGGCAATTGGAGCAGCTGCAAATACATCAAGTTAAACTATAAAACCGGGCACTGAAGATGTGTTGAATGATTTTAATCTACATTTTTTGTTCTAATAGGTAAAAAATTTCAACAAAAATTTGCCAAGTGATGACCTCCAAATAGCTTCTAGGGGCATCCAAATTTTTTAATTTTTACTGGAAAGGGTCCTTGGACTCCCCTTTGGGTTGGAGGGCAAACCTCTTTTTTAAAAAAAGAAACTTTTATTTTGCCAACCACCCTCTCTCTAATCCGAAATTTAATTTTGGTTACAACCTTGATGTCTTGCCGCCCATCTCCTCCCCAACCCCTTCCACCCTTAAGGTAAGTTTCTGGGTGCACCAATGTAAGAAACCAGGTCAAATAAAAATGTTGTCTTTTACTGTTCGACACACTAATAGAACTNTTTTTTTTTAAAAAAAAGAAACTTTTATTTTGCCAACCACCCTCTCTCTAATCCGAAATTTAATTTTGGTTACAACCTTGATGTCTTGCCGCCCATCTCCTCCCTAACCCCTTCCACCCTTAAGGTAAGTTTCTGGGTGCACCAATGTAAGAAACCAGGTCAAATAAAAATGTTGTCTTTTACTGTTCGACACATTAATAGAACTTTTGGTTTCAGGGCAAGGGGGGGAGGGGGGGGTATATTAAGGCGAGTGGTCAACATGTGTATACAAACACTTATTAAGTGGTCCCGCTATTGGGAGAAATTTGATAAACATTAGCTTGGATGGCCCTTAAGGGATGAGGGGTTCAAGTCCCGGAAAAATTATTGAGGGTGTTAATTGAAATATAAAATGATATTGTTATGATTTATATTATTTTATTGATTATAAAACATACTCTAAGCATCTTATTGTACCAAACACTCCATCTAATAACGCTAGAGCGTTCTTGACAGAAGGATACCCGGCGAGCCACCTAAAGATCCCGAGTTTGTCTTCACATAGGGCGGGAGCTATGAGGTACTGGTTTGCGCACTCATTGTTGGTAGTTAGCGAACTCTCTAGTTACATGTACCCTAGAGCGATGGTAATCAATCATAGTTAGGTGGAGACATCTTAGGGGGTACCGGTATGTAAAATGTAAAACAATATATTTCTCATTTAAAACTTATTATTTAATATATTATTTTGAATGTGATTTATTTTATATTTATATTATAGACTTTGTATAACTTGCACTGTGCAACAACAACTTTGAGAGTACAATTTTTTTTTTAATGTTTTTATCGCCGTGTCCTACTATCTATTCAGGTTATACACATACTTATATGATTATTGCTCTAGTGAGGAAGGAAGTATCTTAGAGGTAATCTACCATCATTTGCAAGGAAGGAGAGCAGTAAATCATTTAGGGGGAAAAAACACCCTCAGTAGACCCAAATGGGATTTGCACCCTGATCCCCTTGCTTTCAGTAGGCCGGCCTAACGAGAAACCATTTGTTCACTTATGCGGGTGGTACAAAGTTGAGAGTTTGTATCTAGAGGTACATGAACAAAAAAAAAGGTTGAATATCACTGATCTAAATCATACATAGCCCCTCTTCAACTGAACTGAATCTTTGTCCTTAATTTTAAGGTACCATAACCAGCCTGTTAAAAGGGATCAACTGGATTACTGCAGGTCCACAAAGTTTGTTCAAAATTAAAACTTGGGACACCTTTGGCCAGTAAATCAGGGAGGCAGGAAGTAATCATATAAGGAAGTTGTAATCAACCTTTTTTGTTCACAAGTACCCTTATTTTCAATTTTGTATCCACAAAGTTGTTGTTGTATAGTGCATGTTATACTTCATATTCTATAATCTACATCTAAGAGAGAGAGAGAGAAATGGATGGCGCTCCCAGACTGCATGTTATGCTTTTTTTTAAATTTGTACACCCCTAAGATGTCTGCATGAAAACCCCCCTATGATTTTTTATTACAGTTGTAAGTTCATTTCCTGTTGAAAACAATTATATTTTTAATTAAAATATCAAAATTATTGTGAAGTCACAAGATTAAACGGTTTCTGTTATATGTTCAATTGTTTAGTTTTTCAAAATTAAAAACTTTTCTTACTAAAATGAAATAAAATGCTATGCCTAAATTGAAAGTTATTACGATTTATACCGGGATGGAACCATGATCTAACGCCATCTGTGAATCAAAAGATAACGTAAACCTTAGCTTGTTTTAATAGTGCAATTTGTTCGCAACAGATGTCTCCACTATTTCTTAAACTTGAAATAATTATCATTTCGTAATATTATGACGTGCATGATGTAGAATTTTTTTGTTGTAATTTTGCTTGTTTTTACATATTTTTAATCTTGGCCTATTCCCTGAATATTCCTTTCTGGTTCTTTTAAATATGGCGGACAGTTATATTTATGCTGAGTAACTTATCAATCTAGATCAACTACAAATTTCCTTGACAAAGGTTATGGTAAAATAAACCTTCAATAATGGGCGTAACTCCTGAAGGTTTTCTGAGTTATATGAAAATTTATCAACACCATGCGTAAAAGTAGGTCACAATTCATGGACAAATTAATTTAAATAGGTATTCCAGTGATAGTTTAATTCAACATCGCAGGAATGGCTGCCTCACAACCAGGTAAATGTAAATATAGTATGTGTTTTCACGTTTCATTCCCAAATATTTACCTATTCTTGTGGAATAGCAAGGACACTTATTTAAAACAATGAAAACTTCTTTCCACCAGAGGGCAGATAGAAATGTTTAATTTGTGCTTGTAATTTTCGTGTCATCGTTCTTATCTTGTCTTTGTCAGATTGGACTAAATCTGTTGAGTTTGTGAAAACATTTGTACTGTGAGGTTAAGCATTAACGCGTCTAGAGTGAGTGTTAGAAAAGAGAGTAAAAGTTGAAATGTTATAGTTTTCATATTTTTATCAAGTAAAATGAATAAGGAGATACTTAACATTGTGTGCAAGTAATGACAGATAAAGTGGAACCTCTGTTATACACAGTTACAGCTGTAACTTTTTTTTTTTGTTGATACTGATAAACATATCAGCTTGTTATCTGACTCTTAAACAGGGGGCTTAGTTTATTTCTTATAAAAAACACTATGGGTCTGCTAATTATTTTTAAAGAAGAAACTTTTTCCAAAGACATTAATTTAATTGAGTGAAAGATGTATTACTCGTTTCATCATTAAATCATTGGCCAATTATATTTTTTATGGTAAGTATTAAGAATGACTAATTACTAAATATCACTCTCCTATTCAATTTTTGCTCACAAAAACATTAAAAAATTTTATTATATTGTTCAACTGTAAACTTGAAGCCTGTTTTATTGTCTCAAAAATGAATGTATGACTTTTTTTTAGTTTCTGAATAATTTAACTAGCGTGCTTGGATATCTGAGCTCATTACTCGAGCTAAGTTAAGATTAAAAGTATATGTATCATCAGTAAGCCTTGATTAAGCTTGCTCAAGTAAACAACAATATATTTGGATACTTTATTTTTAATTAAATCTACTTTTGATGAAACTCGATTTAGTTGATTTCATTAGATGTTTAAGATTTATGGTAATACTTGGTAAAACTTAGTTAAGTTAACGTTGGTTATTTTCTGCGTGGCTTGATTATTTTGTTAGGCTGGTAAGGTTTAGTAACCGAGTTTGATGTTGGTGCTTGACGTTGATTCTGGACAGAATTTAAGTGGGGTCCTTGCCAAGTGTTAGTGATGGCGCGTTTCTTTTAAAGAAATTTTCTTAGGTTGTTTTAAGATAGTTTTAAGCTTTTGACTAAGAACACTATTTATTACTTAATTAAAAGGTATATGTAGCTTAAATCCCGTCTGGAAACTTCAAGAGAGGCATGTAACTGCGCCACTGGTTTGTGACCCACCATAGAAATTAGGTTTCCAGGTATATGTGTTAATTTACCAGTACATCACTTTGTTAATAGATGACGGTAGAAGTTTCGTCGGGCTATAATAATCCAGTCCTAGATTTAGAGGCTGCGTCGAGCCATAGTAGCCAGGCCTTGGATTTAAAAGTTGCGTCAGGCCATAGTAATCCGGCGCTGGATTTAGAGGCCGCGTCAAGCCATCATAGGCCTCCGCCACTTCTGGAGTTGGACACGTCATCGTGTTATAGTAATCCAGCTCTGGACATGTCTGATGAAAGGGAGCCGGCGACTCCAGACTCGGACTACGACGATCTCTTCTCGTTCTCCGAGGACGAGTTGGACGAAACTCAAGGGTCACCAGGTGCACCTCATTCTCTCGATAATGGTGACCCTCAAGGTCACGATGAACCTGGTAAGATAACCCAATTTATCTAGGTATAGTTCAAATTGTTTTTAGCAAAGTGTAATATGAGCTAGCTACAAAAAAAATTGTCAATAAAATGACCTATACAACTTTTATTTACAATATTCAAAATAACGTTTTTCTTCCAGCTAAACCTTCCCCCCTCCCTCCTTACAGACGACCCAATCTGTTATGTTCAATCCGCAGGGACTTTGCCGATCGGATGGTGTATAGGCGAATCGGTCCGATGTTAAGTGGTTGGCTCGGGCGACCACACAATCTCCCGGCTCACCACTCCAACTCTCTGCAAGTTGGGTCGTGTGTAGGACAGTTGGGCCGATTTGCCATCATTTTTTTTGAAGCCGACCGGGTCTAGTTCATTAAAAATATTTGTATGACTAAGTTTTTTTTCTATGTAGTAACAACTTTCTGATGCCCAACATTTTCTTTTTTGTATTGGTGTAGCGTTTTGGGCTAATAAAGCTAACACACTACAGATTTGTTTAAACTTTGACAATGAAGGAGCCACTCCTAACAGAGTGGGCGCTCCTAACCAACTGCCAGTTTGGGTTGTGTGGAGAGTAGCGCCCAATTTATACCCACCACTACTCTGCAGATTGGACCCCAGCGGATCGCGTCTTGTGTATGGGGTTTAATACTCACCGCGAATCTCTTTTTAGCAAGGTTGTCCCAGTTGAGCATAGCTACTAATCTCAATTATCGTGTAGTCAACATGGGATTTTCACGCCGCCATTCCAACCCTCTACCATGCTTATTTGGTCAAAGTTGAGTCATGGCAATGCACATATGCAAGAATTCGATTATGGTATAGGAAGACGAAACTAAAAAATAGTGTCTCACAACATTTTTAATTGAATTAGTGCAAGGCGATCGTTTAATGTCCACATATGTTCTCACGGAAATATAACTTAGACTGCACTACACCAAATCTCATTGTTTTAGACTGACATCCTTTAACCCCTTCATAGAGGGACACAATTTCAGAATATGTGTCTAAAAATATTATTATATCAAGATATCATATTCTGAAAATTGAAAAATGACACGGGAATCGAACCCCGGACCTTTGGATTAATATAGCTCTGGCTATTTACTCTTAATTATTACATCAAGTTGCGAGCTTAGTAAAGTAATAACCGGCCCTGCGGTGTAGTGGTCAGTGCACTTGACTACGAGCTTGGGAAGGTCCAGGGTTCGATTCCCGGCTGATACCTCGGGTATTTTTTCATTTAGGTGAATAACCCCAATGATCAGCAGGGTTAGGTTATTTAGGTATAAGTTACCGTAGGCTAAGACTCCCTCGGGCTCCAAAACATAATAACTATCATCACATCATCTCATTGTGGGTACAATGTGTAGACAACCTCCATAGCTGTACCCTGTACAACGTTCTGTGCCAACAGAGCGACAAATAGTCTACACATTAGGTGATCGAACCTGGTCGTTAAATGTGTCGTACAATAAAAAAAAAGTAATATTTGTAATATATAGTGACAGGAAAAATTTGAAAACTAGTTCTGGAAAAGTCTGGGAATTTTAAAATATAGTTTGGCTAGACACCCTCGTTTTTGACTGGATTGCTGCTGACTAGGAGAGCGAGGTTCGAACCCCAGCTGTGGTTAGTAAGGCCATAGTGGCTTTTCCTAAATGGTTTCCCAATCTACCGCCATAGATGCGGATACATTTTTATCAAGAATTCTACCTTCACCATCCCTATTCCATTAGTGTCGTTAATGTATTAGTTTAACCTGAACAGGTAACCTACTGAGATGTGTCAAAGGGAAAAAAAAATGTAAATCATTTAATAATTATTTCTCTTTTTAAAAAAAACCTTATTAATTAGTGAGTATAATCTTAATTGAGTTAGAAAACCAAGAAAATTATTGGGGAAATTAGCTGATGAGTTGAATCAAATTGTATTTATGATTGTTAATTATCCAGGTATTTCAAGCACTCGAAATCAAATATATTGACACTTTGTATCTCCCGGTCATAGTGATATACAAACCACTCATATCACGCAACATATGTGTCACATACTCAGAACACCTGTGACACTCGTACAAGGCCACAGGTGCAATATTTCACCGTTTGTTTGTTTGAGACTAATTCCTGTCACATACTCAGAGTTATCTCGATATTAATCTATACAATGATTGAGTGTCTAATTACTTGAATTGCAGCCCTGACGATTCATCTTTTGGTTTTTTTTTTCACTTTCTTGATTTTCTTGGAAGCAACACTCGGAGATTTGCAGTAAACCAGACTGGCGGTGACAAGGAGATTGAGCTTAAAATCTCAGTCGGGTATAGGGCACACTGAAGTTTTTTTTCCCAAAATGGTTTTCCACTCTCCCTACATGTAAATGCAGGTACAATTCCTCTAAACATAGCCTACTAATCCCTTAAACAACTAAAGTAATAAGTACATAAGTGTATAACTCGAATGGGTAGTAAGACACAGTGCTAAAAGAAGTCAGGGAAAATGAAGGGAGGTAGAGGGGAAGTAAGAAAAATTAGAGAAATTTTAGAATATTTTAGAATATTTTGTAATTGATCAGGAAAACTAAGTATTTGTTTCTCTAGGGAAGAGAAATAACTTTTGCTGCTTATTCAAACACACACAGTTAAAATTTAAGCTTTTTTTATATTATATATATTTTATTCCCATTTTATTTGGGTGCCCGGTAGTCAACTCTAACTACAACACTACCGCGGAACCATAGGAAGTTTTGCAAGTCCCATTATCATGCATGTTCCCTCGTCATGGGAGATCTACCCGTATACCTATGTAGTAGTTTGGTCATCTGAACCGATTAATAAATATAAATGATTGGACTAACACTCGAGTCTCACTCCCCACGAACCACCCATTCCAACCCCTACCGCTTGGGGTCCATCCCAACCATGTAAGTACCTACGGTGCAGCGATAGTGTTGGCTACCGGGCACCCAAATAAAATGGGGATGTTATATATGATGTAAAGAAAAGGTTAAATTTTAACTGTTTTAATAAAAATTATTGTTTATTGACAATTTTTTTTAGGTTGGTAGTGGTGGTACAAAACATGAGACAAAGAAATTTTTTAAACATCCTTATTAACAAAATATGTTATAGTTGGGAGGAATTTGGATCAGGAAAAGTTTTTTTATTTTTAAACTTCTTAAAGTTCATGTTTTCCTAAAGAAACAAACTTTACTGTCCCTCCAGAAATTATTGTTATTTATGTCTAATGTGTTTTTGCTAAATACTTTGTGTTGATTTGTCTAGCTTCTACACGAACAGGAATATTGTAAGTTGATTAAGTTTTTGCATGTGTTTTTTTTTTCTTCTAGACATAAAAGTAGAAAAATTCTACAGAAGCTAGTTAATCTTTCTTCGAGTGAGATTACAAATAATTAAATGGATGAACGATGGGGTCAGAATTATGACCGAACAGGTGAACATGTATTTCTTGTTCAATAACGTTTTCTCTGTCACTCACCTCACACTTCATGTAACTCTTAGTCGTATTTATCTCTTTCTGTATCTCACTCATGTAACACACGTAATAATAATTGTTGGATTTATTTATTTGCATGCTAATAGTACAACTTGCTTTGCTCGTTGGGGGCTCCGCCCCCAAACCCCCAGTAAGTTTTATTTGCAAGTGGATGTAAACTAATTTAATTCCAGCGTTGTTTCGAAATTAAAAAATGTGTGAAAAATGTGCAAAATTGACCTAAAATCAAAAAAATCTAGCTCTAACTAAGGTATAACCGATGGAGATACGACAAAAAGTAATAGGACCAGATTTGTGGATCTCGACAAATCTCTAGCTGCTGGTGCAATCATTTTTTTTTTATAGGTTTTACCGTTTAGCCACAATAGACCTCCAAATAAAGGTCCGCACCGACTTAAAGCTGCTCCGCCGTTTTGAATTTTTTTTCAGGGGTTAGAAATTAAAATTTTTAACTTTTTGGAATTTTTCCGTCGGCTACAGGCTAGAAGCTATAATAAGTTTGCCAAATTTCAAGTTTATAGCTCATCTGGAAGTGGGTAAACATTAATGTCGGTGAGTGAGTGAGTGAGTGAGTGAGTGAGTCAGCCATGTGGCCTTATAGTAGTATAATTTGTGTGGAAAGTTAAACTTTGATAAGTGGTACATTTTTCAGCTTCCATTTGTAAGGATGTATCATAAGTTGTTATAATGAAATATTTGCATCTCATTGGCAGGCTGCATTAAACTGGTTTCGATTAGAATTCATCATTGTACAGTCCCTTTATAATAAGTATTTAAGAACACTCTTTTCTGCCTTCATTTTATAAAGCCAACTGTATAAGTATGCAATTTAGTCCCAAGTTAAGCCTCATCTACAGACTCCATATCCATGTGTCTGTAGTTTGTAAGAAATCAATGCTTCACTCTAAGATAGTTCTGTCCAAAGAGTCCTGATTCCTATCCTTATCCAGGTCTGTATTCCGTAGAAGTTGGTCGACTTTAACTTTCTAAGGACAAATGTGTGCAGACTACCAATCACAATTAAGTAAATATGTGCACGTGCATCGAAATAAAAGCACCAATGGCAGCGAAAGGATATGTTGTTAGTTAAAAGTTTAATAGTTTAAATCATGCTGTAAATATATGTTGTTTTGATTGAATTGACCGACATTTCAAGAATATCCTGGACTTTTCCTCATAAATTTGTCTTAAATTATTTTATTGATCAGCTGACAAGCGGTGGTTGCTCCTTGCTGTAGAGGTTTTTTTTTTGATGAAGTCTCTGACTACCTCATTGGTTGGCATGGTCATGCGATTAAGGATACAAACGGTGTGGACGTTAATAGAAATTTTAAGGATCATGGACAACGCAGAAAGGGCTTTAAATTGTTTTGTATCGGCTAATTCAGAAAGATTTTAATTGACTTGTTTTATTCAATATTTAAAAATGTAGCCTGCAGTTGGATTTGTGATATTGACTCTTAGCTCACTGTGCTAATTATTTATTCACTTGCGGTCCTTTCAATTTGTACAATATCCTACCACCTCTTCAGGCCTGCTACACCACACGGACTAAACGCCAAACTCATATTGCTAGGTTTTCTGGTGATGGATGTTAGTCAGGCTTTTAATCCTGGCTGGGTATGATCAGGTCTACTAAGGGTGGTTTTTACTAAATGGCTTTCCATCCTAATGACACACAAATGCAGGCACATTTCCTTAAAATTCATCCTTTGTCCACAATTCACTATCATTAGTAAATATGTGTATAATCTGAACAGGTAGTTTGACCATACAGTTTTAAATTAATTCACATTTGTTCTTAGATTAAAAACGCATCAGCTTCAGTCGAAGTCGAGTGGTAAATTACTGGAATGGAGTCTGCTAATTAAGTGTACCTATAGAATTAATAATGTTTGGATAATCCACTAACAAACGCTTTCAGTCTTACAGTATGTTAACCCAAAATTTAATCCTTAAGCACAAATGTTTGACAGAATTACAAGTGTTTCGCCTTATCAAAGATTAACTTGTTGAGCATTATCTGATTGGCCGATTTGTTCAAGCATGTGCTCTATGGCTACAGTCAGTATTTGTCAGACCCTTAAAGTCGAGCTTATCTTTACAACTGAAATAGCTTTGTGTGGTTTTTTTTAGCTCTCTTGTGTAAATATTAGTCGAGCACTTCCTTCCACTCCACTTTACGGTTTATTACGGTTTGCTTTTAATTGAGGTGCAAAATTTATAAGTTTGGAATTAGTATTTTTTGCATGACCATTTCTAGCACAAACGGTTCATTTTTTTGTAGTTTTTCCGTTCGGAATACAATGTTATATGTTTTGCCGGAAGTATAAAATAAAAGCTCGATTAAAATGGTACCAGCAGGGGTTTAAGGCGTCACGCTTGCAACAGACTTGACTGACGAATGACGCAGAAATCGGTGTTCAAACCCAGCTGGATATACTTAGGGTGTTTTTTTCCCTAAATTATTTTTCACTATTCACGAAAATGTGAGTAAACTTCCTCTAAATTCAACCCTCCTCATCTTTGACACATTAGCTTAGTTAGTACATTTGAGTACAACACAAAGTAAGACACAATGCTAAAATAATAATATTAAAAAGTCTCATTTTTTTATCCCAATTATAAAATGAAAAAAAAAATGAAAAAAATTAATCTATCATAGAGAATATTATTATCGATCAAAAATCTTAATTTATCTTGACAAATCTCTATCTGCTTAACATAGGTGTAAAAATACACCTTCTAATTTAACTAAGAGTGAAATAATATTCTCACCGCTTAGTTTCAGCAACTTAATAACCAACCCGAGCTTAGCAATTTTAAGGCAGAGTTGTAGGGGACATGAGAAAAGTTAAGTGTTTTTGCAGATTTTATATCAAAACATGTTTTTGTCCAAAACAAATACCATATTTCTCCGGTAGAAAGGTTGAGTTTAATTTTCTTCAGACGGTGATATCAACAGTTGTTGAATACCAGTTAAGGGTTTCCTGGAATTTAACGACAAACTTTTTCTCTTCATTTAAAAAGTTTCTCATCTAATGCCGCTATGTTCATGACAGATATTCAACAACTGTTGATATCAACATGGGGATGAAATTAAACTCTGTTTCTACTAGAGAAATATTGTATTTATTTTGACAAAAAAAGTTTTGACATAAAAACTGCAAAAACACTTACATTTTTTCTTGTCTTCCGCATTCCCACCTTGAAGGTTTGAATTAACACTTCTTTTTTTGTTTTAGCATTAACTTAGCTACTTTCATTAAAGAATTTGCTTTTGGATTGTAATTGTTTTATGCTTTATGTGATTATTAAATGTGTTATTTTTTCCCATCCATTGATTCATGAAATATTATCAATCTATGGTTGAAATTTTGCCTGTTCAGGAAATGTTATTTAACTTAAAAATGCACATCATCTAAACAAACAAGTCATTTCAGATGATTTTATGATGTAGCCTAGTGATTATGTAAATACACACGCACAAAATAAAACACTGACAGGGATTTGAACCTTGTTCTGGCGGTAAGTGGTCTTAGGGTTCTAATATATGTCTTGAGTGTCATTTTTATATATTCATACATCATCTTAGTTTTGAAATAAATCTAGATATTTTATTTGTGTTTTTTTCCACATTTAACTTAAATACCATATTAATGGACGAATGACCTGATTATTGAGGTCTGTACATCCTACATTTTGGGGCTGTCCATATTTTATGTCAATAGACAGTATTAAAATGCCTTGTCATATCAAAATAAGAAATTATGGGAGGAAGTAACTTATAGAAAATATACTTTTTTTTGCAATCAACATTGGTAACATTTTACAATTTTATAGATATTGATAGCTTTGGAGGGGGCTGTTATGGGGTTAACCCCCCTACCCCCCCCCTCTTCCAATCATTTGAAGTATTTAATATGAATTTTAAAGATGGCCTTGTATCAAACTTCAAATAACTTACAAAGATGCATTCACTTTTCAAAAATTTGTAGGTTAGGACCTCTTCAAATAGATTTTAGGGCATTCCAATTTCTTAAAATTTTGGGTGAGTCTTTAAATAGATTCCAGGAAATCTAATTTATAAAAAATAATTCTGGTGAGCACTTCTTAATGTAGCAAGGTTAGAAGCTTTAACATTTTCAAAAAATTGTCGAAAGAGACGTAATTCAATTAGCCTCTAGGAGTATCCAGATTAAAAAAAAAATCCGTGTGGGGTCACTATCCTAAATAGCTGATAAGAGTTTTATTTTCATAAACCCTCCAAACAAGGAGCATTATAAATACTTTCTAGAAACATCCACTTTTATAACATTAACTGGGAGGGTAAAAATTCTTAATTTTTTTTTATTTTTATTTTTTGTACTTGCACCCCCCTCCCCCTTCCACACAAATAAAGTTCCACACTCCACTTTTTCTGTATGAAATAACAATGTTCATATTTATTATGATTTGGTAATAAGTTTTAACCTCATGTCATAGACTTGAAATTAACCCCCCATTTGTCCCAACCCCAAATTAAATTCTCCCTATGCTCATGGATAATATATATCAAAAGTGACAGCTCTAAATAACACAACTTGATATATATCAATATGTGAAGTAAATATATTATCTGACAGATAAGGCACTATCTTAAGGAAGTAGGCTGTGGAACACTTTTTCTTGGGAGAATTGTCTATATTTAATCTGCTTGTGATCATGATATGATTGGAAACCGCTGAACTATGTAACTATCATAAACAATGCTTTGGTAAATCAGGTAAACTGCCAACTATTTACAATGGAGACTAGTAAATCCTTTGTGCATGTTTGGTTTTGCATTAATGTGTTACTGTTGAATCTCATAGTTACTTAGTTTAGCTTTAAATGTGTTCTTTTGACCCGATTTGGTGGCTGCATGGTTCTAACGCGCTACTTTCACAGTAGACTAGACTGGCGATGACTGGGAGATAGAGGTTAGAATCTCGGTCGGGTGTACTTAGGGTGGTTTTTCCAAAATGGTTTTCCACTCTCCCTCCACGCAATTGCGGGTTCAATTCTTATAAATATAGCCTCCCCAATCCCTAAAAACCATTAGCGTAATTACTACATAAGCGTATAACGCAAACAGATAGTAAGACTTCCTAAAAAAAGTATTCTCTTAATTGAGTATTAGGGTAGGTCTGTAATTTTTCTAAATATAATAATTAAAATAATAATATATTTAAATACACAACTATTTCATTACTATTGATATGAACCAAAATTTAAACTGTGTATTCATAAAATGTAATGCACTTTGTACAACTGCCTACAAAATACACAATCTTACTACGTGTGTATGAAGATAGTCAACCTGTCTCTAGCATGTAAGATCTGGCAACATTGTGTTCTGTAAGACCTGTGCTGCTATCTAAGAGTGGAACTTCTATAAAGCGGGATTAAAAAATAATCTTCATTTTATCTTCGATTCCTGGATACGAATACATAACTTAGAAAGCATTATGAATGTACAGACTGTTGGTGTGCGTTCTGATTCTGCTGAAATAATTATTAAATTGCTTTAAAAGATAGAAAAATCCCTCGAGAGATTCGAGATTTGTAAAAATCTAAAAAAAAACAATTATTTTTTAGATTATTTTGGTGCAATTGCTAAAGAAATTCTATAGCTTTGTGTATTTTGTAGAGTAGACAAATCACAAAAAAAAAGGACAAAATTATATTAAAATATACATTTGCTAAAAAAAAGATTTCTTTGTGGTTTTTTACATAATAGACATGACAAACAAAATAGCATTTTGTCAGTGGCCTTGAACCACTTATTTTATATTGAATTTAAAATATTTTCACTTTAAATAAAATGCACTTAGATTCAAAATTTGGATTTAAGAAATAAAAGATTCGGCCTATTCCTACCTAAAACCTGAATCTAACCTCTTTGGTTGGTGCATGATCTTAAGGTGTCACTCTTGCAATATACGAGACTGACAACGACAAGAAGATAGGGGTTCGAATCCTGGTCGGGTGTACTAGGGGTTGTTTACCTAAATGGTTTTCCACTTTATATCCACACATATGTAGGTACACTTCCTCTAAATTAAACCTGCCTCTTCCTTAACACGCTAGCATAACTAGTACATATGCATCCAAACTAAACGAGTAGTAAGACGCGGTGCTAAAAGCTGCAGCATTTTTTAATGCCAAGAACGACGCAAACTTGGAAAGGTCAAAGGTTGCTGTCATGCTTCAACACTTAAGGTGACCGCCTTGGTCAGCGAGAAAATATAAATTGCTTTCAGGCCACACAGCTTAAATTACAATGGTCTGTGTAGCTTTCTGAAACCTCTTCTCTATTATGTCCAATATTATACTCCCTTTCACCCTTCACCTACAAACACCCATGGTCATGTCAATAAGAAAGAGGGGAAAGGAAACTACAAAATTTCTTATCTCAAGGCAAAGAGGAAAGCTCACGGCTAGTTCTCAAATATCTTTAAATTTTCTGTTGTGAGCCTATCAAAGGATGACTAAAGCCCTTTTTTCTATCAATTCTAGTCTCAAAACTCCACAAATATACTCAAATAATCATTCGAAAATGAGCCATTGACACATATCTGCGCATTTTTCTCTATTAATAAAACTCAAATTATAGGGTTGTTAATGGAAAAGAGCCCTGTTGGAATCTTGCGGTTTTATTCCGGCTTGAACCATATTTTACAATAACTTATCTTAGAATTAAATATTACATTAGCGGTGAACGTCTCCATGGCAATTTCTCGCTTACCGAGGCAGTGCCCTTAACCTACCACACTGGAATGCTTATGTAACTTTGTGGTCACCGAATCAAGTTCTAAGAAATTGGAATCTTAATTTCTGAATTAATTAAAATTCTATGTACTGCATAAAGGTGTGGTAAACATTATTTTTCATATTCATAGATGGTTTGAATAATTTATCTTTTAAAATATGTCAATAGTAAAAAAAAAAAGTTTTAATACCGTTACATATTGACAATATTTGCAGATGTCTTGTGCATCCCCTTCGGTAACATCCACAACCCTCCTCAAAAGTTCAAGGACCCTCAAAGAAGGGTGTTCATCCCTGGAACGGACATAGATGTTAACATTATAGAGTACGACCGAAGCGTCACCACCCACCTACTCAACCCGAACCTGTGAGTAGCCGACATTACTTGTACTCTGCCACTAAGTCATACAAAGGAATCAAGGGCATTCCCTCATTTTGTATTCCAACACTGTCCTGTGTTGTGGTCTAAAAATGTTTAACGAAGCTAGAAATTAACTCTAGGTACGGATACAGCCATTTCTGGATACATAGCTCAATTAAATTAAATATAGTTGAAACACTCTTCGGTGGCCGCGTGGTCTAACTACTCTCGCAGTGGACTAGACTGCCGACGACGGGAAGATCAAGGTTCGAATCTTAATCGAGTGTACTCAGGGTGGTTTTTCCAAAATGGCTTTCCAATCTCCCTCCACTTAAATGTGGGTACACTTTCTGTAATCATAACCTTTCTAATCTTTAAAACCATTAGCTTAGTTAGTATATAAGTGTATAACTCGAACAGGTAGTAAGACAGGGTGCTAAAATATATATATATATATCTAGCGCTGCTCAAACATATATATATATTTATCTAGCGCCGCTAAAACATATATATATATATATTTATTTATCTAGCGCCGCTAAAATATATATATTATATATATATATATTTATCTAGCGCCGCTAAAACTATATATGTATATAGTTATGACGTGCCGCTAAAACTATTTATGTATATAGTTATGACCCTGGTGGTCGAATGGTCTAAGGTGTCACTCTCACAATAGGCTGAATTGTCAATAATAGGGAAATCAGTGCTCAAAGCCTCTATACGCACACACATTCATTGGAATAGAACCCGGGATCTTTCGCTTAGCGTGCGAATGCTCTACCACTGAGCTATGTAGGTATTGTCTCGTGCTCAGGCTAATTCTTCACTCATAGTTAAAGACAGAGTGTGTGATGGATTTGTGTAAATCATCAGCTAATAAAGAACCAT
The DNA here is from genome assembly GCA_902151455.1 of Timema bartmani. Classification (NCBI taxonomy): domain Eukaryota; kingdom Metazoa; phylum Arthropoda; class Insecta; order Phasmatodea; family Timematidae; genus Timema; species Timema bartmani. The sequence goes on along the minus strand of CABFWB010001868.1, from coordinate 46,914 downwards.
CATTGATACCACAGCCAGCGGCAAATCGGGGGTCGTATTTATGCTGCCGTTAGTACAATGAAATTGTACATGTCATTTTTTTTTTTTTAATTTACAGAAAAGATACTTGATGCGTTTATATCCATAAACTAAAGATCATTTCCATCTTCTAAACTTCGATATTTATTTACAGTTAACTGTCCAAGTGGTGGCTTGCCTCCATAACTATTAATTAACTAGTGTTAAACTTATTTGTGCAGTTAAAAATATATATAGTTTTCCTTAACTATTTTCCAAAAATGAGATAGAATAATAATATTAGCAGTCATTGAATTTGTATTGCAAACCTACAGAAACACATTATTGTTGTTGTTATTGAAGATATATATTTATCTTTTTAAATGTGTAATGTTTGATCAAACATTTTCGTAATCAACCATTTGATTACTTTTAACCATATTGTCTACCTGGAGCACCCATGCTCGGCGACCTGACATTTATGAATTGTTGGGCAGATACACCATCGAGCTCACGCATGGCGGCTACACGTGGACCATCAAGAAGAGGTACAGTCACATCCAAACCCTGCACCAACAGCTTAAAATGTACCGTACAAGTCTTAGCATCCCGTTCCCCACCAAGGCCCACCGAGAGCACAGGATCAGTTTTCGACACGACACACCCGCAGGTACCAAGAAGAGACACAAGGCGGCACTACCCAGGTAATTCTTGAAATTATCGTAGTCAAAAGGTGATCATTCTTTTAGTCTTATTATAGCTTAGGTGCAAGGTTGGATTCGAAGAGCCCTTCCCTAATATTTATTTACAAAGTAGAGTACTTGACTGTAACTTGAGAGGGGACTGTTTTATCTTCTAACCAAGGGATTATATTAGGGGCACAGGGTAAATATGGGAAAGTCACATCACACTCATTTCCCAGGACAACTTTTATATCTCAAACCCAATAAGGACCCCAGAAAATACTTTTTACAATCAAATCAAATATGACAGACACCTTTTTTTAAAACCATAATATAAAGTACATTAGAAAGGTTTCATGATTGCCTAACAGATGGCAGCATTGTCTTAGTTTTCCCATTCAATCATACTGTATATGGTTTAAATTAGGAGGGATATCCAGAATATTACCTGAGTTATACTAGAGTGGAATTTTTTTTAGAGCCACGTTTTACTACCTCTTGGCTTCCACGCCTATGTACTAATCACGCTAATTTACCAGGGACGAGGAAGGTTTAATTTAAAGGAAGTGTACGCGTGTTTGTTTGGAGGGAGAGTGGAAAATCATTAAAATAAACTGCACTCAGTACTCTTGACTGTGATCCAATCTCCCTATCATCGCCGGTCAAGTATATTGTGAGAGTGATGCCTTAAACCATGCGGCCACTGAAGTGAGCAGAGTAGAATTTGTTTAGATAAGACACTAAAACACACTTATAAAGACAGGCTTTTGCTGCCACAGGCTCAACCAAGAACAAGAGTTTAGTCTCGGATGTAAACGCTTGTTTTTAATAATGTGTTTATTAGTGTTTTATCCAAACCAATGGTTCCCAAACCTTTTGAAGCTGACGCCCCTCTTGGTGGATCATTAAACTCACATACTCCCTCCCCTCTATTGTTTGGAATATCTATAAACAAGATCTCTAAATAAAATAGCTTTCCAATCACCTCTTTTTTTCGTACAAAAATCAATGTAATGCTGTCAGCAAATTGGTACAAAAAAAATTACTGAAATGTTGTGTGATGGTTGGCACAGTTTAGTGTTCATCAGTTCTTGAATATTGCGTTTTATTTTGACAAAGATCACAGCAAATCATTTTCCACTTTAATTTAACATCTCTATTTAGTTTTTATGAAAGTCAGAGCTGAAAATTTGGCGGTGGTGCGCGTGGCCGCAACGGTAGATTAGGAGGAGAGAAGAAAGAAGGGGGATTGGAGGACGGGGATGGGGGGAGGATCCAAGGCTTGCGGGCTTGAAAATATGTACACGCATGCACACAAGACCCTTACTTTTTAGTTGGTCTTATAATATTTTTTTTACAACTAGTAAGAAGTGTTGCCGATAATTCAAGAAAAAAATTATCATAGTTTTGAAAAAGCGATTGAAATAAAAATGCCTTCGGCTCTTAGCTGATTTATAACGTTATTTCTGAATTGGTTCTTGACCCCTCCACCCTGCCTAGAAGTGTTCCATGCCCCCCCATGTTGGGAACTGCTGATTTAAATGTAGCTATTCTCCAACGTCACTCAGGTAACTGAACTGGGTATCCCTTCTAATTCACACCATGATTTAGTCAACAGCTATATTATAAATGAACTTATTTAATATATCTGTGATATTTTCTCAGGTTTCCTAACAAGCCGGACAGTTTAGTACTCTACGAGAACATTGATCACCGAATTATGCAACTGGAGAGCTACCTCCGTAACTTACTCAAGATCAAGATGTACAGAAATCACCCCGAGACAGTGAGTGATCCCATATAACTCTTCAAGAAAAACTTGTAATTATTCTCGAGTATACAGGGTGAATTTAAGAAGGGACAGGAACTCAGATTGGGGCATTTAGCGGTAATCTATGCCAGGGGCTTTTTTTTTTAGCACCACATCTTACTACCTGTTTGGGCTATAGGCTTATTTACTAATTACATTGGTAAGTCTTAGATAGTTTTAAATTATTTAAAGGATGTGTAACAGCATTTGCGTGGAAAAAGTGTGTAAAACAATTTTGGAAAAATCACCCTCAGTACGACCGATCGAGATTCGAACCTCGATCTCACCATCATTGGGAAGTTTATTCTACTGCGAGGGTAGCGCGTTAGACTGCGGCCTCCAAAGCGGTTGATAGGGGCTGATGTTATTATTTACTGCTACCACCTGTTAATAAAATTCTATAATTTTATTTAGCTCAATTGAGGATTTCTATTGATTGGTCACCACCCACTGGTATTGTAACAACTTAATGATACCTGCTTCGCATTGTCTAAGGCGTCACTTTTACAATAGACTGCCTTGCTGATGACAAAAAGATTGGTGTTCGAATCCTGGTCAGCTTTACTGAAGGATGTTTTTCCTAAATGGTTTTCCATTCTCCTATCATACAACTGTCTGTATACTTTCTTTAAATCCATTATCCTCCTCCTCCTTAAGTCATTAGTGTAATTAATAAATATGTGTATAACCTGAACAGGTAGTAAGATGCGGTACTAAAAAAAACTTGATGTTTTCCATCCTCATTTAAAACATGGCTGCCACTTTTGTTCCTTAGCTGAACTTCCTGGAGGTGAGCCATCTGTCGTTTGTGTCGGGTCTTGGAGCTAAGGGTAAGGAGGGCATGGTCCAAAAGAAGTCTGGCTCGACCCAACCAGGCCGGGCGGGTTGCAACTTGTGTGGACTTTGGAACAACATCCTCTGTATCAGGTACTAGCGGTTTCTGATGTTGTGAACCTTGAGCCGGTTCCTCTCCATCAGGTGAGCGGTTTATGATGTTTTGAACCGTGAGCCTGATCCTCTGCATCATGTGAGCGGTTTCTGATGTTGTGAACCGTGAGCCTGATCCTCTGCATCAGGTGAGCGGTTTCTGATGTTGTGAACCATGAGCCTGATCCTATGCATCAGATGAACGGTTTCTGATGTGAACCGTGAGCTTGATCCTTCAGAAAATCTCCGATCAGTTGTGAAAATCTTTAATTCAAATCCCTGTTGGTTCAAAGATTGTATTTTAACAATGTTATAAAGCAGATGGTGTGATGTTAGTTAAAATTACTAGTACTTCCCTGTTACCTTCTCCTTATCCCCCCCCCCATACCTTTACCCCTCGCCTACCACTCTGATGTGAGTCTCACTCATTTATACATATTCTTCACTATGAAAACCATCGACCTCGGTGGTCTTGGGATAAAGGGCTTACCTCAGGACCCGATGTACGTGAGTTCAAACCCACTCTAAATCGACGGTTCTTTTTGAGCGATAAAAGTCCATAACACCACTCCCTTCGGAGGGTAAGTAAAGCCATCAGTTCCATGTCGATTGTGGCATGTAAAAGACCCTGAAATGTATGTGAAAATACCTTTCATGGCAAAATTGGTAGGTCTTTTCGATCTCGCTCATAGAAATTCTTGTGTGCAAATATAATCATTCTGTTCAGAAAGTGCAAATTAAATACTTCAAATAAATAAAAAATAATATGAAAACCATTTTAGGCATTAGTTGATTCTTTAATTTATGGAAATTTAAATTATTTACGTTTTCATATATGTTACTTAAAAGATAATTAATTTAAATGAACAGTTGTGAAAACTTTTTCAAAACTATTATAAATGTTATACCCCACATTGGTATTTCAGCTAGAGGTCTGTTGTTTAGACCTGTGCGAAATCACAATTTTCAATATTGAGTTGAATTGGAATCTTTACTTACAAACTCGAATCGAATATTTTAAAATTGTTTCACATCAAATACGAATCAAGAACATTTTTTAATAAAATGTTATTACATACAAATTGTAGATTAGGCTAAATTATATATATTCATTTTTAATTGAGTATATTAAGAAAATAAGGAACATAAAAGATTTTTCAAATAATGACCAGATTTTAAATATTATGAGATCCGCAATTTTATATGCTCGAGTCAAATAATGGATCAATTGCTTATGTCTTTAAAAAATAAAATTATTCAAATCTTAAACTCTTTGATTCAAATATTGAATTAATTTACATCGAATCCGAATCTGGGATCTATATGGATTTGAAATTTCCAATGAAATACAAATTTTTCAAATATTTAATATTCATAATTTTGAATCAAATACGAATCCCAACAATATTAAAATTCAAAATTTTGAAGCTTCACACATGTTTATTCTTGTTATTCTTCACCAGGTGTAGCTACATATGTAACGACCTTTGTGGGAAATGGCATCAACGCTGGTTCTTCATCAAGGACACTTTCATGGGATACATCACCCCTAAGGACGGCAGGGTCAAGTGCGTCATGCTGTTTGACCTTGGGTTCGAGGTTTCCTCGGGGATGTACGCGACAGGCCTTCACCACGGACTGCAACTCGTCAACTTGACTAGGTCAGTACCCGCTAGTTGGTTAAGATAAGGAAGAGGGTGGCCGAGATAATATCTGGTAGCAGGTTCTCGACTCATACGGATTCTAGTTGCACAGTTTCATAGATACCTTGACTTATGACTAGCAACGACATCGCTCAAACGTCATTTGAAACATAATTAGGAAATGGGTCGGATCCTATATTTCTTGAATACGAATCTTAAATTTCCTTTCGAATCTAAAATATTTATAAGTTGTTTAAGGCTTGGAGCCATTGACAAATGCTCTTTTATTGTTATTGTATATTATTTCATAAACAATAACGAGAACACTTTTATAGTCAACATCATTAGTTTATTGTTCCAGCAAGCAGGGTACAATTTGTTAGTCTACTCCCATCTCCTTACATACTTCATCATTTATGGACCTTCAGTCACCCCTATTCTGAATGTCTTCCTTTACACCATTTATCCATCTTCTTCTCAGTCTTCTCCTAAACCCCTCATCCTCCACTTCTTCACCACTCTTCCAATCTCCATCCTCGTTACATGCCCGAACAATTCCATCCTTGATCTGGCGGCTTTTTTTTTTAGTTAATTGCCTAGTTATATTAAAACATTTAATAAGATTTTGTCTTTTTT
>CABFWB010001868.1:26612-41099 GCA_902151455.1 Timema bartmani | reverse complement strand
GGGGGGGGGGTTTATCCTACTAACTACACAAGTTTATATAATACCTTTCACCAATTGCTTAAAATTGTTATATCAAGTCAAGCTCTTTATAATTGTATTAGAGATACTTTTTTGAGATTTCTAGTTTCTATGAATTTTGAATACCATGGGATTCAAGGGATTTGAGCGTTCTATCATTAAATTTAATTTATGGCATTACTGGTGAGTTGATGCACATCTGATGTCTATCACCATTTTGTTTGTTTCTCTCTTGAGCGCAAGTTTGTGTCTGATTAGCGAACCTTCGTGGTACTCATTGTAAACAAAGTATAAACCATAAATCTGCTTGAAAAACATAAAAGTAATAAAATTATAATCATGTGTTCGCATTAATAAGAAGACTCATTATTAGCATATTCAAGCACCATTCGACCTACACAATTTTTCAACTTTTACGGGAACACGAATTGATAGCGTAATTTGAGGACTTAGGTCTTCCAAAGTGTTTGGTTTTTTTAAAAATAGGGACGAGTATTTTTCCTCGGACAATTAAGAACAGAAAGAAGATCAAAACAACTAACCTTTCTCTGTTGCTTAATGTAGTGTTTGAATGGATAAATCAAGTTCTCTAGAAAATATTTTATTTGAACATATTTAAATTTGAATGAACCATAATAATTTCAAATGGATTCTAACCATAGTCGCAGTTTTATTAGTTTTTGTTTGATGCTCTGCTTTTCAGTTTTGCTCTCGACAACACTCTTTAGTCTTTTAAACTTGACTTTATATATTTTTTATTTCCAGACACCTCCAAATAAAATGCTGGACTAGACGCAAGCGGAAGGAATGGCTGGCGTTTATCAAGGATGTGGCGACTGGTAGTGGTACGTTTCTCTTGCTATTAGGAGAGATGGGTCCTTCGAACCCTCGAATCCTTGGGAGATTCTTAAAGGAAATGAAAAAAAAAAACAGATTCTGGATTTGAATAAAATAATGTCTATTTTCTCTTCCCTATTATAGTGTTTTTTTGTTATTAAAGAAGTTTACACTGCTTATTCCAATATAACTTCTGGATAAACCTAACAAATGAAACCTCTTGACCACAAAGATCCCACTCATCTCCAACAAAATCAGAATCTAAGGGGGAAAAATCATAACACCATGGAAAAGTTACATCTTGTGCTTATATTTTATAAGATTTGAATCCGACAAATCTATGATTTAATTTAGAACGACCTGCTTCCGTGGCCACATGATTTAAGGCACTACTCTCACAATAGACTAAACTACCGATGACGAGGAGATCATGGTTCGATTCTTTTCGGGTTTACTAAGGACGGTTTTTCCTAAATGGTTTCTCACTCTCTATCCACAAAAATTTTGGGTATACCTCCTCTAAATTCAACCTTCTTCATCCCTAACTCATTAGTGTCATTAGTATTATTATTACTAGCAGCGCGTCTTACTACCCGTTCGGGTTATATACACTTACGCTAACGTGTAATGGTAGGGTGATTGTGAGATGAAATGGAGGACCTACAGTTTAACGTGGGATCCGAACCACGGTGGAGTCCTGGCATTCCACACATTCACAAGTTGTGATTAATACAAGTCTTGTCAGAGGTGAAGGAAGGGTTTGGCAATCAGATAAATCTGTGCCGGGACCGAGGATTGAACCCCGGACCCTCAGCACAGAAGCCCGACACCTTACCCCTAGACCACCAGGTCACCCGTAATTATTACATGAGCATACAACCCGAATGGGTAGTAAAACATAGTGCTAAAACTTTTTTTTTTAAATAAAGCAGATGTTTTTACAACTATCAAGTATCTTATTTGTAAATTGAAAAATTACACCTAAACACTATAATCGTGGATAGCTCAGGGGTAGATTTTTGGCATGCTAAACCAAGGGTCCTCGCTCGGTTCAATACCCCTGTCCTGATGTAATTTTTTAATCCATGAATCTGATTTAATACATGGAAGAAGCTACGTACAGCTTTAACTTAAATTGATGTACTGAATGTCCCCAGCGCGCGACTTCACTCACAGAAACCGCCACAACTCGTTCGCCCCCGAGCGTCTGCGTACGGATGCGGCATGGTTTGTGGATGGGTGCAGCTACATGTCGGCGGTGGCGGACGCGTTGGACGCGGCTAAGGAGGAGATATTCATCGCCGACTGGTGGCTCAGCCCTGAGATCTACCTCAAGCGGCCCATCACAGATGAGGACAGTGACTTTTGGAGGTTGGACAAGGTTCTCGCCAGGAAGGCGGTGAGTTTAGTTACTGTTCGGACCCGCCCTTAATTTATGTAAGGTTTTTGAAGGAGGAGAGGGTGGCTGTATATGTTTCTTACGTTTTATTACAACGCTGGGTGGGGTGTCAGCATCCTCTTACTTGAGGTTTTTTTAAATCAATGTTTATGATGAGACAAAATATAATTTCTTATCACTTGCTTTGTTACCAATCTTTATGTCTAAAAATAACCACACGATTAAAATAAACTAATTTAGTAAATCATAAAAAAATTATTCTAATGACCCTTTACATGGGGATGGGGGTTCATTATTCATTTAAAAAAAGCCTTAACGTAATTACCCTGTTTGTTGATCAAACAGTGTAAGAGCATCACCCTTGCAATAGACTGGGGCTGTCACTGACACAGAGATCAGGGTTTGAATTCCAGTAAGGTTTATTGAGACTGAGATTAGTTAACCCATATTGGTTTTCCACCTTCTCCACGAAAATCTGGTACACTTTATCTGAATTCAACCATCCTCGTCTCTAATAAATTAGTGTAATTAGTACTTAGGCCTATAAAGAGTTTTTTATAAAGGACCAATTAAAATTATGCTAAAATAGTTAATAAAATGGGTATGGACAAAATTAATTATTTTGTTAAATCAACGACATCTACTATGTAAATTCGAAGATATTTTGTGAAGCAGGTTGCACTCTAAGCCCTGTCAAACTTTGATGTCAATGTATAAGATAAAAGCTTCACGACCTCGGCTCGTAATATCGAACGAGCGACCGCCGTCTGCTGGTGAAGATAGCACCAACTTCAGCAGACAGCAAGGGTATCTTATAGTCAGCACAACGAACCCTCTGGTCGTTTATCTTAGTTTTCTAGAACGTAGCCGCTAATTATCCGTTCAAGTAACTCATTTTCCTCACAAGGCTGTGTTTGACCACTGTTCCACAGAAAAATCTGGAGGAGCTTAGGATCGAACCTGGTCCCTCTCAATTTGTAGCCAGGAACTTTGACCACTAGACCATGGAGGTGGTCATGTATGAGCTAGAAAAAAAAATCAAAAAAAATCGAACAGTTCACTTTGTGAGGGCTGCTATTTATCTGCTGATGAGTATAAATACTCACTATTTGTACCTGAACAGGATTGATTTGAATCTCAATATAAAACTCTTTTTTTAATCCAATTTATTATACTCAAATATAGCTAAAGAATTAATGTGAAAGAAATAAGAATTGAAGGGAAAGAACAATCATACCAATTTGGGAAAGTGAACATCTTTTGTTGATTTTTTTTAAACTATCAATATCTATTAAAATTACACTAATAATATAGTAAAATTTTATCAATGTTGGTTGTAAAATAATCCTTATCATGAACAGTTTTCAACCTGGTCTGTTTGGAACATAAGCCTTTCCGACGTCTCCTTTATACCCACCCCCTCTCCTCTCTCCACCACACTCCCTTCTGTCCCTTAATCTTCCTCTTGGCCTCCTGTCCTCCACTTGAATATCCAACATCTTCTTTGGTATCTTCCTCTTCTCCATTCTCCTCACATGACTGTACCACCTTAGTCGTACCTTCTCCATCCTGTCCTGTCCTTTACTATCCCTATTACTCTCTAATTTCTCTTTTTATACATCCATAAAATAATAATAATGTTTGTATATTGATATTCTAGAATTGGCTCTAATCCACCATTTTATGAATCTGCATCTTCATTTAACTTTCTAATCTCTATTTTGAATCTGAATCTTGAAAAAAAGTTATGAACCTTAAAGGAAATATAAATATAATGGAATAATGGTGAATAGAAATAGTAACTCCTCCTCCTCCGCCTCCTCCTCTGCCTCCTCCTCCGCCTCCTCATCATGTCATTATTATAAACTGTTTCCAGCTTGCGGCTGGATCAGTTTATTTATATGCCCCCATCTCCTTCTATCCTTCCATCATTCTTCCTCCTTTAAGCTCTTCCATTCTTCTCCTGTCACTTGCACATTTGCTGTTTGTTACCTGCTCTTCCCATCTCTTTCTTAGCCTCCCTTTCGGTCTTTAGTAACTTGATGTTAACAAAAATTCTTATAATCCATTCACGATAACGTTCCTACCTTCAGTTAAGTGTTAAATTATTGGTTTGTTTGTTAAGTTTATCTTATAATTATAAATGGTTATGAACCACCAAAGAAGTAATATTAGCTTTAAAACAAATCTCAATTAAATTTTTTTTTTTAAGGAATTGAATCTCGAATCCAGAGGTCCTTCTTAACGAAATCCTAACACATCTGATTTGGTTTTTTTTTTTCCAGGAGGCTGGCGTGAAGGTGTTTGTGATGTTGTACAAGGAGGTGGAAATAGCGCTAGGTATAAACAGTTACTATAGCAAGCAGCGATTGGTCAACAGTCATCCTAATATAAAGGTGAGCTTTGGGATTGAATTGTCTTCAAATTAATCTCGGATATTATCTTTTTACAATCATTTTTGGAATATATTCTTTAAATTGAAGTCGGGATCGGTGCTCTTGGGGTAAATTAAAGTTGATGAGGATTAAGGATTGTGGTTTCAAACCCATTCAGTGTCATTGGATTTTTATAACCTCCACATACTATAAAACCTACGAACAATTAATCTTGATATTGGAATGCCCCAATTATCCTTATGTTGATGGTGAATAATAATGCATTTTGATAGTGTTTTGTTTCAAAGAAAATATTCTTTTAATATTCACTGTAAGCGTACTATCCCCACTCTTGGCCTACATTATGATATAGGCCTATTTAAAGTTAGATTATGTGAAACACGCACAAAAAAGTTTTGAGATTATTATATTGGGCTGATGAGATCGCAAGTTTAAATCAAGTAACACAAAACACCTAATAAATTACAAAACCTAGCGAACATAACCCCATAACGCAAACCAAATTTCTTTAGTCAAACCTACTTATAAAAAATTCACAGGACCTACTAATATTGTTAGCTAATATATTTTGGTTTGTTATATAAATAAATAACATATTTTAAGGAGAGGTTGACTGGATTGATTAATTTGAATAAAGAATTTAAAAAAAATTAAGATAAAATTAGGTAGGGTTGAACACACCATTTTACGAATCTCGAATCCAAATCTTATTTTATGTTCCGATCTCAGGTTTGAATCCGAATCGTAGAAAAAAATTATGTACATGAGAACATTATAACATTCATACATCACTTCACTGTTAAATTACTGGTCTGGGGCCTGGTTGTTAAGTTCATTATATAACTAAGCCTTATTAGAGATATAAAAAAATCACTAGGTAAATTAAAAAGATATTTTTTTTAAGGAATTTGGTCTTGAATCTCAAAAATTTTCAGATCTTTGTATCTCAAATATCCTTAAAGATTTTAAAGTTCCCATCACTAGTTAAAATGTAAGAATCAAAATCTAGGAAAACAGTGATTGTAACGTCGCGACTTTGACATCTCCAATTTTTAACTTTTTGATTAATAATTTGAGAAGTTTTGTCAGCCCTGGTAACCTTGTGAGATGTAAATGTTGTCCAACGAAGGGAACGCGTGCGACTGCTGCATAATATCTCGCAGTGTTTGACAGGTCCTCAGGCACCCGGATCATGCCAAGGCGGGAGTGTTCCTTTGGGCTCACCACGAGAAGATTGTGGTCGTCGACCAGACTTACGCTTTCCTCGGGGGACTGGATCTTTGTTACGGCCGCTGGGATGATCACGAGCACAGGTGGGTCACCTGTTACTGCTAGTCGATGTAATCGAGTCTTTGTGAAAGGACCATTTAAGATTTAGGTGTTCCGCTCTGGTGGTCGAATGGTTAGCGACGTAACTTTCACAATTGACTGGACCGCCGATGATGGCGAGATCAAGTCTCGAATCCTGGTCAGATGTTCTGAAGGTCGTTTTTCCTAAAAAAAATTTTTTACTAAAATGCAGCTACACTTCATATAAATTCAACCTACATACCAAACATATAAGCGTAATAAATACATATTGATCCAAACAGAACAGGCTATGGGACGCAGTGAAAAAAAATTATTTTTTTTCTTTTTGGGGTATATTTTCAATTTATCTTAAGGTATTCTTTTAATACTAAGCTGAAAGTTGTTTTCTAAAACTGCCCTCTTTAGTGGTTGGGCGGAAACTCATAAAATAAGAAATAAAAAAAAACAGACACCAGAGTCAAACCTAAGTCTTCTGGCTTTGTACACAAATGTTCTGCTACTGAACCATTCTTATTCGTCTCATGTCGAGGATGAAGATAGCTCAGTATGTTAGCACACAAAGTTTAAGGTTTTAGGTTTGGTTCTTTCCAAGTTGTCCTTTTTCACTTGATTGAATATTAGACTTGTAATTTGCATAACTATGGGTTTGCAAAGTCTACTTTTACAATTCTAAGTGAACTTGAATCAAAAATGTAGAGTATTTTGAAAGCCACATTGAAGTTCCAGTTTTATTAGTTGATTGTTTTATTCTTGAGAAAATATAAAATTGTGCTTGTTTGTATAACTTTATGAATTAAAATCACTTTGAAAAGTTTTTTTTTTTTTTGCATTTCCTTTTCCTTCTAAGCTAATACATCAAGTTACCACATTATTCACATCATTTACTTAAGATTTTTTTTCCATATGAACTTTACCTCTCTTACCGTTTCCAATCACCCTGTGGGTCAGTTTTTAATCGAGTCATATATTTTCCACTGCCGGCTTGCTAAGCCTGTCATGGCTTCATATGTCTTATGATATAACTCAAGACTAGGATAGGCACAACTTCCATTCCCCAGCCATTAATTTACCACATTTCACCTATAGTAGACTACATTCTTTGACCATGCCGGAAATCGAACCCGGGACCCTTAGCTCAGTAAACAGACACGCTACCTACTTTTTGCTATGTCATATAAGATAGAATAAAGTTTAAAACAGGAAATAATACACCACCTTTCACAACTCTTTAGTCTCTTGGAAGACATAATCAAGAGCTAAAATACAGCCAGAAAATAAACCTAAAAGAGAATGTACAACCAAATAATCGACGCCTTTGTATTGATGACACCGTCCTGGTGGCCGCCTCTCAAACTAATGGTTGCGTATTCAAAATGTGAACGTTCCCAGACTAAAGAGTTTCAACCGTATATCAAAACGAACATCAAAGATTGAAAAAGAGGTCTTCCCTAAAGATATACTAAACATATGATTTTTGTTCAGGTTGACAGACATTGGTAGCGGCTCTCAGACGCTGGGGCTGTTCCCACCCTTACGCAGGAAACAGACGTCCAGTCACCCCCTCGCAGGTTCCACCCCTAGCGTCTTGAGGCATCTGGCGGTGGCCGGAAACACCATAGGAGGGAGCATGCTGCACACCTCGCAGAACAATCTGGCAGTCGTGTAAGTTCCTTCAAGGTCAAGGCAATTTTTAAAAATAGGATGCCTTTTAAATATGTTTCTGTGTATATTCAAATTTTGAGCTTGGGCCTTTAATAGGAGCTCATGTTTGATCTCAGCGGCTTTAGAAGCTCTGTAATTTTGAGCTTGTTGTTTGAGGATATTTTCTGCTCTCTATTGTATAGTTTAAAAAAAACTCCATGGTTTGAGCCTGCAAAAGAGTTATATAGACCGAGCAACCGCCTCCATTAGCGATAATAAGCCAACATTTGCAGATAGAGGGTATCATGCGGTCAGCACAACAAACCCTCCAGCAGTTAATCTCGCCTTTTTAGATCAGAGCTGCTACTTATTTTTTTCAAGTATCTCCTCACGAGGCTGAGCTTGACCTCGTTTCTGACCCACTGCTTTGCAGAAGAATTTTGTAAGCGCCAGGGATTGAACCCGGGACCTCTGGATCTGTAGCCAGGAACTCTAACCATTGCTGTGGGTTCACACGTTTGCCGAAAAACTAGTGCAGAACAGAAACGTAGTCACGTGACAAGCTCTAGGCCATTCACAAGATTTCTGCCAAATCGCCGTGAGCTGTTATGCTGAAGTTAAACTGATTTCTACTTTGCCCGCTCTGCCTGAGATGTTTTGCACAGGAGAACCAACCAAATCTCAGAACCAACCATCTCAAATCAGTGCGCGTGCACATTTCACAACGCATGCGCTCTACAGTTCGCAGACAGCTTCGTTGGCCTTAGAGAGGAGATTTGAAATAACCCGTTAACGTGAAGTTTGTGTATAGATGTAAAGGATTGTGCCACGACACAGCTCATTATAATTTGAAAACATCCATCAGGAGAATGATCCAAAATATATGTTCATCCACTAGAAAATAAAATATGTTGATAATCAGCTGTTTTAAGTTAGCGTTGCAATCCATTATGGGTCAACATACAGTATGTGAGTTGCTGTGCCAACATAATTGATTTATATAAAAAGTGTTTTCTTTGTTGTGTATGGCTTAATAGACATGACAAAAATAGCCTTAAGCAACTTTTTAATATAAATATTTTCATTTTAAAACTGTACATTTTTAAAAATTCAATACCGGTATTCAAAAGAAAATTGAAGATTTGATTTTGAGAATTATCTCTTAAAATATATATATATATATAAAATATATATTACTTATTACATATTATTTACAAAAGGTTATTTCTCATACATGATGTTTTGTCCTAAATTAAGTTAATTTCGCAAATAATTACTATTTTAGATTTTTATCTTGAAGACATTAATTTATAATGTACATAACTGCACAAAGTGATGAAAATTAAACATAAATGTGTATTTTAACTTAAAATATTTTGGTTGGCAAAGCTTCGTAATTGTCAAATCAGGAATTTTACTTTCGAGTTGAAGTGTTTGAAGCTTAACACACCCGCAGATATATTATTAAAGGCTTTATTTCATTGATTTTATTGAATTCAAAAAAAACCTTTGTAAATTATTTGTGTGTGTTGTTCCAGGCCAGTAGAGGAGCCTACAGTCTTTGTTCCGAAGCACGCACATTTCAAGGCGCAAACCAGTAGCAACTTGATCAGGTCGGAGAGGGATCAGGCGGCGGCAGATAGTTTCGGTAACATGGCAGAGCACGTCAAGGGCAACACCCCGCCACCAGAAAGGAGGCTCATCGACAGGATGACTCAACGGCGCACACTCGACTACTGGATCGGCAGGTATGGACGGCTCCTTTAAGGGAATTTTATGCAACTTTTAAATTTGATTAAAAAATATATTTTTGCTCGTTCTTTATTTTAAAATGAAGGGCATTCATTTTTCTAAGTAATTTATTTACTAGACAAAATAATTTACCACATTTGTGATTTATTGATGCTTTTAATTAGGGTTTGTGAATAGGTATTTTTCATTTTGAGTAAAGTTTGAGTAATGTTTGAATGAAAACGAGGTTTTTCAAGTTCAAGTTGTATAGAGCAATATTTGTTCAGGAAATATTTCAAGTTGAATTTCTGTAAATATTTTGTGAAAAAAATTCACCATCACACACACTCTAATTTTTAAATAAATTTAATATATCTCTATAAGGAAAACCTCTCGCTTTATGAGGTAATTGTAATATATTTGGAAGAAGGTACAGGAAAGGTGGATAGACACATATAAAACGATTACCTCTCTGTCCAATGGCAGCAGTGTAAAGTTGAACTGTGTTCTTATTTTCATTGTAAAAGCCATATTGTGTTCATCCCTTTTATATGTTTCTATCCACCTTCTAACAAATATAAATAAATTTAATGTAATATAAAATAAATAAAATGCTAGAATTTTAGAAAAACAAAGCACTAATAAAAGTAAAAACACCAACCGATATTTATACACACTTTACTATTTCGATGTTTGTATTCCATCTTCCTCGGGAAGTAGTAGTGGCCTAAGTAGGAAGCTAGCTTCAGTGATGCCAACTTGGTTGTGCAAAATGAAAACTTCTCTGGGGGATTTTGAATTTTCCAGAGATCTGTCTAATAATCTGTGGATGGTAGGTGATGCTAGTGTTGCAACAGGGTTGAAATAGGCCCATTTATCGAATATTTAGGTTGAACATTGATAGGAGGATAAAAAGGCAAGGCTTACACACCTACCAGAAAACTGTAGACCTCAAAGCTCACAATCAAAACACAATAAAACAAATTATTATGTAATTTTTGAGGTACATAAGTTCCCTTCCTCAGCAGAACAGAGTAAAACACAGACTGGACTATGGCAGAATATTTTACTATTTCAAATCTCCACTTTACCATCAAATCCTAAATCTCAAATTTTAGTTCTAATCTTGGGGGAAAAAAATGAACATAATGAGAAATATAAATAGTAACTAAATGTTCATATGCTTAGTTGCAATGCATTATTTATAACATTCATACATTCAGTTAAGTGTTAAATTACTGGTCTGGGACCTGGTTGTCACGTTCATTCTATAATTTATAATTGGCTCTGAACCATCATTAAGTAGTATTAGAGCTCTAAAACAAATTCCGATTGAATTATTTATATACATATTTAAAGGATCTGAGGCCCGAACCTGATAATTTCTCGGATCCTCGAATTTTGAATATCCTCAAGGATATGAGGGTTCCACCCACAGTCTTACTCTGTTTTTTTCCCTCATTCAGGACTCCTCATGCAGAGGACAGCGAGGATGAAGACTACATTCACATCGGAAGCGCTATAAAGTCGCCTACCTTCAAGGAGAACTTGATGGAGATGGTGAGAGAATTGCGGGAGAGGAAAACAAGATGGATCCCCAGCTTCCACAAGAGCCCCGACAATGACGAGGCTTTGCCCACCTCTGAGGGCACTACTGCGTCGCCCAAGTGAGTCTGAAAATGTTTAGTTATCGTCACGCTTTCGAGGGGTTATTAGTATGTCCGACTCTCGAATAACAAGACTCGGGTTCAGATCTGAACAACCACGCAAAGTTTTTTTTTTTTTTGTGAATTTTTTTTAGCACCGCGTCTTACTACCTGTTCAGGCCATACAATGTACTAACTATGCTAATGGGAACATATAAGACAACAAATGACAAACTAATGCTACTCACAAACTGAGATGCAGACGATAAGTGTTCGAGACAATGGTAAAAATGCTCACACATCACACATAATCGCAAAACAATAAGTTTTTGGTGTTAACATACAAAACAGTACACACAATTCAAATTAAACAAAATAAAAACAATATATAAGCCCTGATGGATAAATTATAAAGACTTATTTAGTTGGGAGAATAAAATAACAAAATATTACAAAACTGTACTAATATAATTAATTTACTAAAAAGTGTTCTCTTGGTTGTTTTTAACTTAATATACGTGACAAATGAAATAGCATTTGTCAATGACACCAAGTTCGAAACAACTTTTTTAAATTTACTTTTAACTAACTTAAATTGTACATTTTTAAAGATTCAAATTTGGATTGGAGATTTGAAAATTCAATTTAATATTCAGATTTGACCCAGGTAAAACCAGTTTCGCCAACTAATATTCTCTGCCCTGTGTGTAGCCCCGCCAACCTGAGTAACGGCACCAAGGAGGTGTCTGCCGTGGTTGATCGCTCCAACAATCCGCCCATCATTATCTCCAGCAGCGAGACTGACCTGAACAGTAACAAGGGCATCGCGCAGGAGAAGCAAGAAGATTGGAGGGAGGGGGAAGAACGCGAGTCTAAGGGAGCAGGGGACATCACCGGTCTGCCCAAGGGGGAAACACATGTCCCAGGATTCTCTGCCGCTCTGCCCAAGTACTGGATCGGCAAGGACTACACCAACTTCATAGTCAAGGACTTTAATAACTTGGACTCACCTTACCAAGGTATCGATTGCTTACAGTAATTAGTGCTGGAATCCTATTTTAAATAAGGTTGGGTCCTTTAAATACTTAAAATCTTAAACATATTTGTGATTTGAGGAATAGAAAAAAAATTATATTTAATATTTGACAAAATTAAAACTTTTAATCTGAAATATACAGGTGGTCCATAAATGATCTTCCCCGTCTCGACAGTTTGATTGAGAACTAACACATCACAGATGACATCTTTCTTCTTTTATGTTTTTATATCTGCTAAAAAAATATTACAGAAGATGTTGGTGGTGTTTAATACTAGAGCCTATATTTTCACCTTTCCCCAAAAAGGCTTTCTTCTCTCGTTTTTATCACAATTAATGTTTGTAGGGATGTGCCAAGTCCACTTTTTCAATTCGAAATAAACTCGAACTGTATCTATGAAATATTTTTGAAAAACTGAATCAAAGTTTGAATATTCTTTTTTAACTGTCTTATGCTTGAAAATATATTTTACTGCACCTATTTATATAACTTTATTTACCATAAACAAGTGAGAAAATGTTTTATTGTACAATTTTATTCTAATTTAGTAAATCAGGTGAATATCGCAACATGAAATTCAACGAACTCTTTTATTTTTCCATCTAAATACAAATTTTTACAGTCCATTCCATCCATCCCTGCCTTGGCCGATTACTCTAGGGTCCTATCTTATAAGCTGCACCATAGTGTAAACTGTTAAAGTAAGCTTGCAACCTTTCAGGGTAAATGGAGGGCACATAACAGTAAATAATGAAAACAAATGAACATAAATTAGTATTACAGGTAGCTGTAAATATTTTCATTGTTGAAGCTGGAATATTTTTTCGAAGCCAAGTCAACTTGGTGATTTTTTTTTCTGTGGCCAAGTCGGAAGCTTTGTATACCCCTATTTTTGTCTTATTTAAATTTTTAATTACAACAGACTGTTCAAAATAACATTTTCAAAAGTTTCCTGTACTACATCATCATTTCCAACCTAACCGGCCTTTGCCAGGTCGGGGATAGATGGTTTCTCTCCACTTCCTCTCCGTCCTCCACCACTCCTCAGCTTTTCTCTCCTCCACTTATCTCTTTCCACCTCCTCTCCTCTCTCCTCCACCTCCTCTCCTCTCTCCTCCACCTCTTCTATCTCCTCTCTCCACCTCCTCATCTCTCTACTCTCTCCACCTCCTCATCTCTCTCCTCTCTCCACCTCCTCATCTCTCTCCTCTCTCCACCTCCTCTTCTCTCCACCTCTCTCCACCTCCTCTCTCCACCTCCTCTTCTCTCTCCTCTCTCCTTTCTCCACCTTCCTCTCTCCACCTCCTCTTCTCTCTCCTCTCTCCACCACCTCTCTCCACCTCCTCTTCTCTCTCCTCTCTCCACCACCTCATCTCCACCACCTCATCTCTCTCCTCTCTCCACCACCTCATCTCCACCACCTCATCTCTCTCCTCTCTCCACTACTCCTCCAAAAATGTAAATGTACTACATAGTACTGATATTTTACTGTTAAGCTATGCAGTCTAACAGTTTTTGTGGCAGAACCTACCCAACTCCAATTCTTATAGCTTCTTTTCCCCGATGTTTCCAGACCTGGTGGACCGCAACATGACTCCGCGGATGCCCTGGCATGACATGGGGGTTATGGTGCAAGGGGCGGCTGCCCGCGACATTGCCAGGCACTTTATACATCGGTGGAACGCCATCAAGGTAACCAATCTATGCTCTACTGATCCTCACCTTAGAACAATCCGCCAATTAAAGAGCATTGAGGAAAATTATTAATGAAAAGTAAAGAAATAATTTTCTTTAAAATTGTTATATCTTTCCGTGTTCAAATGATTGTAATTTAATTTTCTACAACAACCGAAATGTGCTTAAACTGTTCCAGCTGGAGAAAGCCAAAGTTAGTGCCTCCTACCCACACCTGTTGCCCAAATCCTATGAAGATGTGAAAGATGGGCGAGAGCTGGACATTCGACCCGTCATCGAAGCTCTGTTAATCAATAAAGTTGACTGCCAGGTTAGCCCCCCTTTCACACAACTCGTAATGTTATCAAGCCTTTGACATTTACATGTATTCGTCATTGTGGACGGTTCCCAGCATGTGGTCGGTTCTTTTAGTAAAATGCCTCCATCTTTCTCTGTCCGTCTATCATTCTCTTTAACAATCCTCCTCCCTCTCACTCGCACACTTTCTGTTTTCTGCTCCACATGTCGCTTACGTGGTCTTCCTCGCGTTATTTTCCCTCTAAACCTCAATACCATAATTTTTCTTTAAAAATAATTTCCTTTTACATCCTCATAACGTGTCCACACTATCTCACCTCTACTATCTCATGTACTCCAACATCCTAATAACATGTCCATACCATCTCAGTCTTGCTTCCTCTACTATCTCATGTACTCCAACATCCTCATTACATGCCCATACCATCTCAGTCTTGCTTCCTCTACTATCTCATGTACTCCAACATCCTCATTACATG
>CABFWB010001868.1:10746-25535 GCA_902151455.1 Timema bartmani | reverse complement strand
TTACACATCTGTAGAACAACTCTCCATAGCAGGTCTATTACTCACCTGTAGAACAACTCTCCTTGCTGTCCTTCTCATTAAATCCTTTCTACTTCCACCCCTCATTGTAATCACGCTTCCAAGATATTTTACTTCCTCTTCCTCCTCCCCCATACCATCAATTCATCAGCAAACATCATGGCTTTCATTCTTTCCTCCCTGAGTTTCCTTGCCACTTTATTCATGACCATTCCCGTTATCATTACAAATAGTAATGGTGAGAGAACATTCTCCCGCTCCACTCAACTTTTTATATTTGGAGCTTTTTCCATCCAAACACAACTCATATTATCCTTATACATGCTTTTCATTCTCATTACAACTCCTCTTTCCACTTCGACCTTCTTCATCACTTTCCAAACTTTATTTCTATCTACACTATAATATGCTTTCTCCATATCCATAAATAACATTATCAAGTCCTTCCCAAATTCACATCTTATTTCCATCAGCGGCCATATGGCAAAGATCAAGTTTATTGTAGACCTCTGTTCCTTAAATCAGTGATGTTTCTCATGAAGATTTAAATGTTTTAAATATTATATTCAACCCAACTTTAATATGTTCCTCTCTTGTTTGTCAAATTACGACTGACATTGCATTCTCTCTCACCATTTATCAGCTATAGCGACATTGTGGTGTTCTTGTAGGTGTTGCGGAGTGTGTCTTCGTGGAGCGCAGGGTTCCTAGACCCCGACATCTGGGAGGAAAGCATTCACGAGGCCTACATTGACACGATAACCAAGGCAAAACATTACATATACATAGAGAACCAGTTCTTCATAACGCTCGGCATGCACGGGGTCGGAGTTCGCAACCAGATCGGGGAGGCGCTCTTCAAACGTATTATAAGGTCACACAAGTAAGAACAGTTCTTGTTTGTCATAGATTGTGACCAATTATTTGTTCAGATTTTTCACAGATTTGGTTTAAAAAATAAGTTTATTTTTCTAAGGATGAGTCCTTCAAATGATTGAGGAGATTTGAGTATTAAAGATTAAAGAACAATATATATATATTATTAGAAACATTCAAGACCACAGCACACACGTTGAACAACTCACATTAGTATCATGCTCCCACACTCAAGCATTTCACCTGTGATTCCATCCACGCTTGCAGCTTTGTAAAATTTTTTTAACTCTTACCTAGCTACCCCAGCCTCGTCAATTCTTTCATTCATAATATTTTCCACTACTTAACGTTTTCATAACACATTTTCTCAAAACATTCTACCTCCATCGCTATTTTATATGGTTTTCATCACAGATCATCTCATCACGCTAATTATGAATGCCATCGTAGGTCTTTCCTTGCACTCCTTGTTTAGTTTATCTTCACCCACTTACAGGACTACTTCTTATTTCCTTCAAAATCATTCCGCATTCCGTCTCCTTTATTTGATACAGAGAAGGCTCGGTGTTCCGGGTGTATGTGGTGATGCCCCTACTCCCGGGATTCGAGGGAGAAGTCGGAAGTCCGAGCGGCACGGCACTCCACGCCATCACTCATTGGAACTATGCCAGCATATCAAGGTACTGTTATATTATTTTCAGGTGTGACTTAAAGGTGGCTTTTAAAACTTCAACTTGACTTTGAATTTTTGTCAACTTTGACTTTGCTTTGAAGCCATCGCTTTTTCAAACCCCTAACATTAATGTTGTTAGATTGTATAGGGGTTTTGTAATATAATGTAATGTGCGTGATAGAGTAAGCAAACCTGAAAAGAGAGCTACACTTATATTAGAAACTCTTGATTTTTTTTCTTTTTTTTTTTCTAAGCACTGCATCCTACTATCTGAGCTATTTGCTTAGGTGCTCATTATGCTAGTGGTTTTAGGGATGATGAAGGTTATGTATAGGAAGTGTACCCGCATTTGTGCGGATCGAGAGTGGTAAACTATTTTGGAAAACGATCCTCAGTACACCCAAAAGATTCGAACCTCGATCTTCCCGTAATCAGCAGTATAGTCTACTGCGAGAGAAGCGCCTTGGACCATGCGGCCACCAAAGCGGGTTTTATATCTTCTTAATCTGAGAACTGATTATTTCTGTATATTTAAAAATTGTATAGTGTGAAAGCTGTCTGAAGATGGAAGTATGAAGAGTCTGACACCTTAGCTCAGTCGGTAGCGTGTCTGCCTACTGAGCTAAGGCTCCTGGGTTCTATTCCCGGAATGGCCGAAAATTTATCAATGATGAAAATATGGGTTTACCCCTTTACATTGATAAAATTTTCTGCCAGGAGACTGGATGTTGTGCCTGTCCTAGTCTTAAGTTATATTATATGTCATACGAAGCTACGACAGGCCTAGCAAGCCGGTAGTGGAAAATATATGATTTGAATAAAAAACTGACCAAGGTTGGAAACAGGAATGGAGGTAGTAGGAAGTATAAAGAAAGAGTCTGTGAATTAACTAAAATAACAGTTTATTTTATATCAACTCACAAACTAACTTTCCGTTAAGTTTGGCTTCCTCTCCTATCACTTACAGTACATTATATTACATTATTATTAGCTATGCTTCTTAGTGGTTCAAAGGTTCTGTTTATATTTTCATTCAGGGGTAAAAATTCCATCTTAAACCGTTTGAAGCAATATGGCGTTCCGAACCCTTCCGATTACATCTCGTTCTATGGTCTGCGGACACATTCCATACTTGACGGAGATTTGGTAAGTTTACTTGTTCATGTTATTAAACACTTCATATGTCCTAGTAATTGTAAAAATATGTTCAATTTGAGAAATAAAATTGAAAATACATTTTTTCGATCCTTCATCGTTTCCATCCTGTGGCCTGGGTGGGTCAATTTAGTAAAATGCCTCGATCCTCCACTTTCCTTCAACCATTTTATCTCTTTTTGTTTTTTTTTCCTTTGTTTTTCTCATATCTCTTGCACACTTGCTGTTTGTTATCTGGCCCTCCAATTTCTTTCTTGATCTTACTTGCGGTCTTTTAGCTCCATGTTTCATCTCCATCATTCTTCTTAGGATCCTTTCTTTTTCCATCCTCATTACATGCCCATACTTATCTCAGTCTTGCTTCCTCTACTATCTCATGTACTCCAACATCCTCATTACATGTCCATACCATCTCTTTCTTGCTTCCTCTACCATCTCATGTACTCTCGACTTAAAATTCTGGAACTCAATATTTTTTGAGTTATCAGAAAAAGAGTTTGAGCTTCTTTTGAAAAACTACTAAAATCCTACGTTTTCTTAAAATTCTTGGAACACACCCACCCACCATCTTACTAAAATCAGCCATATGGCATAATTATTTACCTTTTTTAAAATACGTGTTATTCTTTGACTAGGTGACTGAACTAATCTACGTCCACTCGAAGCTGCTCATCGCCGACGACGTAACGGCTATTTGCGGCTCGGCAAATATCAACGACCGCAGTATGCTTGGTCGCAGAGATTCGGAAATAGCTGTTATCATTCATGTGAGTCTTCTAACTTTAAACTGTTTGATAGTTACATGAAATGGGTCACATCCATAACTTCACGACTCCAAATCTTTATTTTAGGTCTGTGGGAGTACTAAAAAATGTAATGTCAAGTCAAGTGTTAGTATTAGAATGGAATTAAAACTTTTTAAAAAAATATTGAAATTTTATATTTTTCCTCTCAAATTCCTAGTTTAATTAGTTTTATTCAAGGTTATATTTAGAGAAAGTGTACCCACATTTGAATAGAGAGAGATTGGAAAAATTATTTTGGAAAAACTATTCTCAGTACACTTGACCAAGATTCGAACCAAGATTCACCCCATCATCGGTAGTTTAGTCTACTGCAGCGCCTCATAATAATGATGATGATGATGATGATTATAATAATTATAATAATTATAATTATTATTATTTGCAGTCGATATAAGTCATAAAGCCAAAGGCAATTTATTTAATAACAAACTACTGTATTGGCCTGAATATAGTACAGCCACACGCATAGTAAATTGACCCTAATATTTTAATGCTCTACGTGAAAAAATAAAAGGTCTCGAATGCACCACAAAGTAAAAATTCGACAAAAACTAGGCCCTCTGAATATCAGAAACACAGGAGAGAGCCACTCACACTGATCTACTGAATTACCAGTACAGTTACACAGAAGGATGGAAATCTCCTCTCTCTGTCTCTGTCTCTCTCTGTCTCTTTCTCTGTCTCTCTCTGTCTCTTTCTCTGACTTTCTCTCTGTCTCTCTCAATCTCTTTCTCTCTGTCTCTTTCTCTCTGTCTCTTTCTCTCTGTCTCTTTGTCTCTCTCACTCTTGCCATCTCTTTCTCTCTCTCACTCTTGCCCTCTCTTTCTCTCGCACAAATTTTACTATTTAACGTGCATGCATGCTGACTCCTGCCAGCTGGCAAGTACAGTTACCATATGTTACAAAATAAACCTCTGTAAGAATCTGATGGATTTTTTTTAGTGAAAAATTTTATGTTGTGCATATAATACATGCCAAGTTTTTGGAAGGACATTTTATCGCAATATATTCAAGCCAATCCAGTGTTTAACCTCGGCCCACCACTTTTCTCAACCTACCAACAATATAGAATTACCGTTCTTAACAGGACTGCCAGTTTGATGAAGGAGTGATGAACGGCAGCGCGTACCAAACCGGTCGGTTTGTTGGTGGTTTGCGCCGGCACTTATTTAGGGAGCACTTAGGCCTTCTCATTGCATCAGCAACTGCTGAGGACGCAAGTGAGGCTGCGCCGGACATCAGTGATCCGGTCAGCACCCATTTCTACAGAGACGTCTGGATGAAGACTGCCAAAAGCAACACAAATATTTATGAACAGGTTGGTATATTTAAAAAAAAAAAAAGCTATTTTGAGGGTTTTCTGCTCAATATTATATTTCTGTTTGTTGAAGTAATAATATAAACAAAGGTTATCATATGGTTCTAAAGTTATGTGAAATCTATTATCTTCTCCAGGTGTTTCGTTGTATTCCTACCGACCAAGCGACAGATTTCCAGGCGCTCCGAAAATACCAGTCGGAAGATTCTACTTGTTACACAGATCCACCTTTGGCTTCCAAGATGTTAGAGAAAGTCAAGGTAGGCTTCACATTTTGTACATATTTATAAATGACACTTGGACACGAGAATCAAACCCAGGATCTTTAAAACTGAATTGTATATCCTTTAATGTAAATGTGTCTTCAGTCAAGTAGGGTATAAAACTTCACTTTTTTTTTTTTTACTTTTATTCACGAGACACATGTTTTGGCATAAGAACATTTAAAAAGAAACCATTAAATTTGTCCCCTCGCTAGCAATCAGACGACATACTTAGTGTCAGGATCTGGTCCTTTGCAAGGGGTGTGTTTATGTCCATCCAGTATAGTATAGAGATCACTGGTGAACCCCTAACCCCAACAACACGACTTCATGACGACGAATTCCCCACGCCCAGCAACGAATTTACATTCTCTCTACAGGTGAATACCGATGCACTTGACCTATTCCTAATACCTCCTCTACACCACATCCTCAACACCCTGACCCCATAACGGTAGCTTACCCTCGTCTGGACGCCCCACGAACAGGACACCTCGGATTAAAATGCATTACTATTCCTCAGCCATGTCTTGACAACACTGTTCGTTACCCTGAATAATCATTGCAATACCTCATTCTGAATTCGCTTGGCTCTTTCCATGCTGCCCTTTCGGTTGATCTGCTCAGATGTGTTTATTTCGGCAAAATTCCAATTTTTTTGTTTGTCACCTGACCTTTTTTAGAGGGGAATTTCCCCTCTACCCTCCCCCATGGATCCTCCCCTGGTATGCATAGTCAATTAATAACTGAGATAACAATAAATTTACTCAATTTGGTGACCGCATGGTCTAAGGCGTCACTCTGGCAATAGATTGATCTATAGATGATGAGGAGATTGGGGATCGAATCCCTGTCGGGTGTACTGAAGGAGTTTTTTTTTGTTAAATTATTTTCCACTTTCTCTACATAAAAATGTGGTTACATTTTCTCTCAATTTAACTTTCTTCATCTGCATCACATTAGTGAAATTAGTACATATGCATACAGCCCAAACAGTCTGTAAGATGTGAACCTAAAAATTTTACTTAACCAGTTTAGGAAAAATTAATTTGAGGTTAGTTTTCTCAGATGTCCTGAAATAGTAAATATAGTTCATTTGTATCTTCTGTTTGTGGATTATATTATAACATTTATTGATGGATTAGAATTAGAGTTGGGTCAAATCTACAATTCCACAAATTCATATCTCTAATTTACCTTCGAATCTCATATTCGAATCTTGTAAAAAGTTATGAAAGAGGAAATATAAATATAGAAGAAAATACAAATAGTAACTAAATGTTAACCTTATTTCTAATAATTACCCGCCTCGGTGGCGTAGTTAGCTAATGCGCTAGATTCGTGTTGGGCTAAACTGCTTAGGACGGGGAGATCGAGGTTCGAATCTTGCTCGGGTGAACTGGGGGTGGTTTTTCCTAAATGTTTTTCCACTTCTCCTTCCACGCAAATGTGGGCTCACTTCCTCTTCCCAATTCCTAACCAATTAGTGTAAATAGTACATAAGCGTATAACCCGAATGGATAGTAGGACGCGGTGCTAAACATATATTTATATTTCTAATAATCCATTCATTATAAATTTCATACATTCAGAAAAGAGGTCCGGGGTTCAATCCTCGATCCCGGCACAGATTTATCTGATTGCCAAACCCTTCCTTCACCTCTGACAAGAAGTGTATTAATCACAACTTGTGAATGTGAGGAATGCCAGGCCTCCACCGTGGTTCGAATCCCACGTTAAACTGTAGGTCCTCCATTTCATCTCACAATAACCCTACCATTACACATTAGCTTAAGTGCGTGTAGCCCGAACGGGCAGTAAGACGCGGTGCTAGTAGTAATAAAAACATTCATTTAACTGTTACATTACTGGTCTGGGGTCTGGTGGTTGACTTTGTCCTATAATTATGTTAGCTCTGAACCACCAATTTGTACTATTAGAGCTCTAAAACTTTTTTTTTTAAGGATTTGAATCTTCAATCTGATATTTTCTTGAATCCTCGAATATCCTTAAGAATTCAAGTTATCTGAGGCTCCCATCTCAGTAGTACTTGATGTTCTCACCTTACTCACACTATACTCGTCGGCCATGTCATGTTTGAGCTTTGTGTGTGTTTTTCCAGGGTCACCTCGTGAATCTGCCCCTGCACTTCCTGGAGAACGAGGTTCTCACGCCTAACCCTAGCTCTGTTCAAGGCATGATGCCAACCTCATTGTGGACGTGAGGCGGCTCTGTCTCGTGTTGCTTTACATTTTACTGTCTGGAAACACGCTTTACCGCCGTTCGTGGACGTCAATATCTTGAAATATTATTTTTGTCTCTTCAGCCGGGCCACGGCAAGCCACGAGAATTTCCAGTCTTCCCCCCACCTGACCCCCACCCCCCGCAAGATTGAATATAACATTGGTATTGACCTTCTATTAAAGGGTTCTTATTATTGTCAAATGTTTTAACAAATATTTTTTATTATATTAACCCATTCCCTGGCGCGGACATTGAACAACGTCTTTGTTTGTCCAAACATTCCCTGGTGCGGGCGTAAATCGACGTTTTATTGTAATGCCAATCTCTCAATGAACCACTGTACTTTCAGCCAATCTGAATACTTCATATTGAAGATAATAGATGGGGCTACCAGTTCAATTCTATACTATGACCATGAATAAATCAATAAATGAGAAAATGAAAATAAGTTAGTAGCGAAAATGTGTCAGGGTCAGATTATACGAGTGGAAAAATGGCTGCCGGTCCTGCGTATATCGGTGTGCTAAACTCGCGCCAAGGAATGGGTTAAAACATCCCACTGAGATTATTGGGGATACAAAATCTTGATTCCCTCTCTCTTTATTTTGGTGTTCCGCGTTACAGGAAATATAAGAATATGTTTGTAATAATGGTGTAACAAAATGATAAATACTGTCTTAAAGTCATACATGATTTTTTCATTCAAGGACTAAATGTCAAGCTATGCATTTTTTTTAAAGTGAATTTTATCGGCCAATATTGTAAAGTGTAAATGTACGTCCTTGTAATCTACACAGTCTCTCTATGACATTTTTATTCACTCTCAGGGTTTGATTAATGTAACAGTCTATTTGAACGAGACCAATATTTTAGACGTTTGTATTTATATTTTTAACTAAATCTATA
Organism: Timema bartmani; assembly: GCA_902151455.1. Lineage (NCBI taxonomy): Eukaryota > Metazoa > Arthropoda > Insecta > Phasmatodea > Timematidae > Timema > Timema bartmani. Next base: position 17,276 of record CABFWB010001868.1, on the reverse strand, counting down.
AGCTTCAAGGTTTTTATCTTTTACTTATATTACAAAAGAAAATTCACCGTAGTTCATGTAAAAAAAAAATAGAGAAAAAATTGCGTCAAACTGTTGTATTTAATACATTGAAAAGAAGAGAGTGGGGCAAAGCTTACACACTTTCCAGAAAAATGTGAACCTCAAAACACACACAGTTAAAACACAATAGAACACACTCAGTTAAAACACAATAGAACACATAATTTTGAAATTTTCAGGGTACATCATTTCCCTTCTTCAGTAGGAGAGAAATTACATAATTGTGTATTTTATTGTGAACTTTGAGGCCTACAGTTTCCTAGTAAGTGTGTAGCCATTACCCTTCCATCTTCTTTTAATGTTTAATTTAAAATATCCGCTTATTGCCATTTTTCCTTTATTGGCTATTACTGTAAAGTTTACTAAGAAGTAAATAGTATGTTCGTGTCTTAGTATTATTGGAGTCTTAAAAACAATCATTAAAATATTTTTTTACCATTTTCCTAGAGATTTTTTTTTTTTTGGTTAAAACTGTGCATGGATTATTTTGTTATTTTAATAATTAATTATGAAGCTGTAATTTTATTTGCTGAGCGATTAAAGGAGGAAGAATGGTGGAAGGATAGAGGGAGATGGAGGCATTTTAGTAAACTGACCCGGCCACAGGCTGGAGACAGTTCATGATGTTGTTGACAATTAATTTTTTTTATTTTTGCTTGATTTATCTCTTGAAGAAAAATTTATTTTGGATTTTTGAGGTATTTTGCATATGTATTTGGAAGAAGGTACAGGAAAGGTGGATAGAAAACATATAAAAAGGGGGGAAAAATTTAACTTTTTACAATGAAAAGAAAAATACAGTTCCCTTTTAGATGGTTTTTTTTATACACTTTTATTGTTTGATTTAAATTTTAATTAGTTAGGTGTATGCAAAAATTCACTTTTTCAATTTGAAGCGAAGTCGAATTGAATAAAATAAGGTATTTCTAGAGCCTAATTGAATGTTGAATATTTAAAAAAATGCTTAGTGATTGATAAAAATACTATATTTTGCATAACTTTGTAAATTTAGGAATTAAAATATAATTTACGAAATGTTATTTCTTAAACATAAATAATGAATTAAGTTATCACAAAATGTAATTTAATTATTTTAGTTTTTTTAATGCAAACACTAATTTGCTATGGAAATATTAACAGAAAATTTAAAAAAAGAACATAAATTTGGGTTTAACTAAAGATATATACATCTTTTTTTACCTGAAGCTTTTGTAATTGTCAAATTTAGAATCTTACTTTTGAAGCGAACAACTATTAGAAGCTTTGCATACCCCTATAATCAGTTATAGTTTGAATTTTGACTCGTCGTTGTCAATTTTTAATCTTTGTACCAATGTTCCTAGTTTAAATACCATGACTCAAATATAGCTACACAGGTTATGTATAGTTACCAACGTATGAATGTATATTTATAGATTTTACTTACACTTAAAGAAGGATATGATATATTTTTAACTTTTATACTCCAGTATTAGCTTTTTCCATGTAAGCCTAAAGCACTCTAGGACGGTAGAACAAGATGCGAGTATATGATGCACAAATAAATTAGCTACGCTCTAAAAAAAATTTATACAAAAATGCCTTTTTTTTCGATAAATATATTTATTCTGTTCAGATATCTATAAGAATAAATAAATAAATACAAAAAGGTGTTGAAAATAGTGTTATCTTTAAGAAATATCCTATAAAAAGAAAACTAAGCTCTTCAATTCAAATAAATATTTTGAAATTTCGCTACACAAAACAACGAATTTCGGTTTAAATACTATCAAATAAGAATAAATTTCATCATGAAAATGGTTAAATAAGACATGAAAAAAATTAAAAACGCATCAATATAAAAAATTCATTTAAAAGATCTTCCTACTTTTATCAAATGTATAAAAAAATCCTTTTTCTCTTTCTATTGAATATGCTCATTATTTTCGGCATTTTAATTAAGTAGTATACCAAATAAAGCTATAAGAGAATAATACTATCTCTCTTGATTAGTCAATAATGTAATATGTAAACATTGATGGTCATAGTAGTGGTAATATTTCAACTACTACAATCTGACAATATAATTTAAAAAACATATTTAAAATCAAAAACTGAAAGAGTTATTTATCTAAATTATGGCATGATAAACTCACATTTTATATAAAACACAAAAATTTGGAATTTGGCTTATCATCGCCATTTTAGTTTTATTTCGTAAACTTAAAAATATGTAGCAGTTATTACTTTGAAACTGAAACAAGTTTTTATGCTTTCAAATGGATTTTTTCAAAGGTTTGGTAGATTCACGATACACGAAAAGTAGATGTCCTCATTAACAGTAGTGTATTGTACAGAGTTGAGTTGTCGGTCTTTAGAACATACTTCATATTAATTCTTAATCAAATTAAATTATAATATAAAGCTTGTCCATCGAAGCATACCCTTAAGCCTAAGGCCTCTATGCTTAAGGGTGCAATCTTCTTGAAGGAAAATATCCTCATTTCGTAGTATTTCTTATGGGAATTTCATAACTGAAGCATCAAAACCACTTAAACAATCTTCAATTATCAAAGAACCATCTATTGTGAGACTGTTAAATATGATTTTTTTTTTTCAGGAAGGCTAGATCTATAATTCATTTATGACTTTAGTTTACTTGGATGAGAGCTCAAAAAGTTACTAGAAATAGTTCCTAATACATCCTTACACCAACAGCTGACATCTATCACTTTGGATATTTTTAATCAAAACAAATGGTAATATATGAATGTGATAGTTAACCACAGTAATTTAGGCCAATATTATTTATATATTAATTTGAGGTTGGGCACAAAGCTTATTGATTGTTTTATTCCACTTAACAAAAAGTATTGACAGCACTTCCACAAAAGGTCTAACGAAAAAAACTTTAAATCGGCGAATTTAAAACATGTGATTGAACGTCATGGAAACAAGTTCTTTACAATGTTGCACCCACGCAGTGGATACAAATATTTTATTCAGTTAAATACTTCAAAATACAATAAAATAATCATATAAAAAATTACAAGTATTTTCTCTTTTCCAAGTAAATATGATGCCTGTTTTAAAAGGTATTGGTGTGTGCACTATATTACACATAGTCAATAACGTTCCAAAACGGAGAATAAGTACTTTTAATTATGTTTAAAATATTATTTCGGATTGGATAAAAAGATGTTATTAAAAGTAATGAAATACTATGAGAAAACTCAAGTTTACATTATTTTAAATGTAAAATATAACAGGTAATTAAAAAACTTAACATTCATAACAAAACGGTGATCTTTTACAAGTGTTGGAAACACAAAACCTAAATATATGATTTTCGAACTGTCATCCAGGTAAAAACCTATCATGAACAGACTTTATTTTTCTTAACATTTACTTAGATCTCATAACTGCAATATTTCACGTGAGACATCATTAAAAATTAAATAAGTTCCTTTTTTCATGTAAAACTCCAAATTTAATCTTATTTAATCCTATAGAGGAAACCATGTTTTAAATTAATTGACCTCTTGTTTATTTATTTATTTATCACCGCGTCTTACTACCCGTTCGGGTTATACGCTTAAGTACTAATTACGCTAATGGATTAGGAATTGGGAAGGTTGGATTTAGAGGAAGTGAACCCGCATTTGCGTGGAGGGAGAGGGGAAAACCATTTAGGAAAAACCACCCCCAGTTCACCCGACCGAGATTCGAACCTCGATCTCCCCGTCCTCGGCAGTTGGGCTCAACACGACTAGCGCGTTAGCCAACTACGCCACCGAGGCGGGTGACCTCTTGTTAATTAAGTATAGGATTTCTAGGCGTTTTCAAAGCGTTTCTGCAAAGAATCACACCATAAAACGGCACTCAACGAATGAGACAAGATTTAAAACGTGGTAAGCTATAACAATATAAAGGTTTAAGGGTTTAATTAACAGTCTTATACACGCCAAATAGTTGCCTTTAAATCTATAATGGAAATTTAGTGGGAAAATATTTGATTAGACGTTTAAAAAAATAAGTAATAAATCAAATGGGCAGGATTGCAATATTTTGATGATGCCATTTAAGTTTCAGTGACCTCAGGGAGGGGGGAAGATGACATCACGGGGGAAATAGTGGGTCATTGACCTTGAAAGTAAAGGTCTTTTAAGTAATAGTGGGACTTGAGGCCTTTCTACTGCAATGTGCACCCCACCAACTATTCACATTTTGTCATTTAAAGAAGTAATAATAATTGTTAGTACAAATTATTGTCGGAAGTATTAAGTTTGTTGTTTTTTGTGTCAAGATTAAGTTTATAATAGAGAGATCATAAATTCGGTTTTTCTCAATTCCTAAACTTAAATTTCAGATGCAATTGTTTCTTTTTTTTTCAAAGTCTATTTGTGTTCTATGTATTCTACCTCTCATTAAATATTTTATGTTATATAAGTATATACTGTACTGTAATTTATTTACAAGAAATATGTAACATAAAATTATAAAAAATAAAGCAGCCATACTTGAGTATAAATATTATAATGTTAAGATTACTAATCTGAGCCTGCGCTAGTCAGTAACATGCTGTAATCTGATCCTCCCTTGGTTTCGTTCCCTCAAACCTAACTCATCGTCACAATGGTGGGTTTTTTTTCTTTGTCTTACTGTGATAGTCTGCTGTTGACGTTTCACAGGAATTTATTGCACAAGATTGACGAGCAAATGAAAAGATAATATGTTAACTCTAAAACAGAAATGTGTCATTTTAGACAGACTTGAGAAAGCGGTAAAATTAATAAAACCTTAAAGCTATAGAGTATTTTTTTTGGACAGGTCAACAATTTTTTTTATTTATATATATTTTTTTTTAAATGCCACAAAAATATGACAATTGGTTTCAAAGCCAAATTAATAAGCCGTATAAGGATCACTTTACAAATAATAATAATAAAATAAATTATTAGATAATGTTGAATATAGTATCGGGTTCGGATTACCAAGATGGTTTTATTTACGATTTGTTTTCACTCGAGTGAAATGGCAACTGTGCTAATAAGCGACACTGAAAATCACAATTTTTTTTAACTGTGGTATTTGATTTGGAAGTGAAGAATTGAGGTTTAAAAAATTGTGATATAATAAATTCTCAATTATTTTGATGGTAGTAAAAATTGAGTGTGTCAAGTAATCAAGTTTAACATACCTAGTTTATAATATTTTGATTTCTTTTGTTAGATTAATTTTATTTTAAGAGTGTGCCTTCTCTGAAACAAGATTGTGAATGCAGATATGTTTTTTTTAGTTTTTGAGCTGAGACATTCAAATCCTCGATCCCTCAAATCTTCTGGTATTCGAGAGATTCAAAATTCGTAAAATCTTAAAAAAAGCCTCTTGAATACAACAATAAAGATTTTGACTTTATATAAAAATTTTAATCAATTAGTAAAAGGAATTATATAGACTTGTTTAGTTGAAATTGACAAAATAAAAAAATAAAAAATTATATTAATATAATTAATTTGCTTAAAAACAAGGTTTTATCTTTGTTATTTATTACATATTAGGCACACAAAAAAAAAAATTGTCATTGGCACCAAGCCTTAGAACAACCTCGTTTTTAAATTGAATTTTAAATATTTTAACTTTAACTAAAACTATACATTTTTAAAGATTCAAAGACTCAAATTTAGATTCGAGCTTGGAAAGAAAATTTAAGATTCGGATTTGAGAAATATAGGATTCGATCCATCTCAAGCTTTTTTTTATTTTTTACATTTTTTGTTTTGGCAAATATTAGAATTACTTCTGAGCATATTCTTTTAAATGCTGGCATTTATCAATCACTGCACATTTAAATATTTAAGTACAATACTAAGATAATATATTTTGTCCTCTGAAATAAGTGCCTTCAACATTTTGCAACATTATCAATAGGTCTACTATTTTATACAATAAGACAAAATATATATTAAGCTAAACTGCATTTTTACCTGTACAACTATTCTAGCTCTTATATTTGTAGTTACAATGAAACATTGATGATCATTTTAATGTAGAGGATCTATTTTTTTAATGTGAATATAACCAGGTTTTTTTATTTGTAGCTTTGCGTCTAAAATACTTGTAAAAAATGTATATTTTTTGATCTGCAAAATCTTAATAATCCATCGAGTTTGAAAATTTAAAAAGTGTATCAACTCTTAAATTATGTATTATAAATTAGTTTTGTAGTGCTTACAACATAACTTTGTTTCGCAACTGCACCTTCTGATCCCATTAAAGTTTTATCTTTTGATGTTTCACGGTATTTCCGATATAGACACGTTTATTCATTTTGGATTTTCTTTGTGTGTACTTATCTGTGTGTTAGTAATTATTATTCTTGTACAGTGACAATCAAAAAAATGGCCTGTTTACAATGGGATGTAAGGGGAAAAGGATCTTATTGGAAAACATAAAACAACTGTTCATGGACGTAGAAAGGGGGGGGGCGG
>CABFWB010001868.1:0-10252 GCA_902151455.1 Timema bartmani | reverse complement strand
CATTGACACCCCCCCCCCCTTCCACATAAAAAAAATGTTTTTACACCATTGGACTTTACTCCGCCCTGAATTCTGCCCTGCCCTTCTTCTGCCCTGTTGCTGTTGTATATTCATGACAATATTTTATGTCACATCGTTTTTGTACAAAGGTTTCAGCTGTGATTTTTCTCAGGTGTAAATGAATAAAGTTGCCTTATCTCGCTGCCGTAGTTCCAACTCCGCATTCACCTCCTCCACTTCCTCATTCTCCTCACACTCACCATCTGTTATGAGACTGCCTTAAGTCTTAGACTCTTCTCTCAATTTCTTATTGTTGAAATTTTTAATCTATTTGTTGTTTCAATGTTTGTTTGTAAGTTTATTCATTCGATTAATATGTATTTTATTTATGAGTCTTACTTAGTTAATAGTTTGTTACAATATGTTTGAAATATTGATAGTCAGATGTTTAGTTTGTCATGTCATGGTTAAGACTTAATACTCCGATTCATACAGGTTTACAAGTAGGGTAGTTGGCGGTGACGGTTCGTCATATGAGCCAAGTAAAGATTAATTAAAAATCCCACTGGTCTCATTTTTTCGGGGGTATTCACTCTTCTCTTTTATTGACTTTGCTACAGAGTTTTTACAAAGCTCAATTGGAACATTAAATATATAATTTAAAAAAATAATTATCGACTATTTAAAAACAAGGATCCCTCATAAATGATATGAGAAAAATGTGAAATTTAGTTGTATCTAAATTTAAAGATTAGACTGACAAAACTTGAGATTGGTCTAGTCAGGAATCAAACCTCACTTTCAGCGGACTGCCATCCCGCCCAACGGGAGCGTCTTTCATCTTTAGTTGTTATTTTATCAAATTTTTTTCTTAATATCATCTGCTCTTTATAGTGTAGCCATCTACAAAAGTTAAGTAAACGCATATCTTGTTGTACTAATTATAAGTAGCAATGACTAATTTTTTTAGCAATAGTTTAATAAACACAAGTTGCCTTCATCCCACAAACTATGTCGCAAAACGGACTGACTTCAATTAGTTTGTCTTGGTATTAAATTTTTATAAAACGAGATCCCAAGGTTTCAGCTTAGAATGAAAAAGTTTGGTTTGCCTCTGTCAGAGCTTTATTTAGCTCAAGCTTTGCTATAATTTGAAATTACCTTTTATACCTTACAAGATAGCAGGTATTTGTTTCCCTTTTTTTAATAAAGAACTGGAAGGGCTAACATTGGTTAGAACATGACCCTAAAAGGGGTAAGCAATTGATGAAAGTTTGAGTAGTATTGTTGTGTCAACAAATAATTATACTGATTTGATAAGTTTTGCGAGAATGGTCAGTAGCGAATGTGATAGGCATGAGAAACCAAAGATTTATTTAAACTTCACTTTGATAAACACTTCAAGCAGGGCCACCCTTAGGAGATGTGGGACCCTGGGAAAACTTAGCTTGAAGGCCCCTTGGTTATCTACCTCACCCCCAACCACCTATTTTTTTTTTGTTACTTAATTTGTGTTTAATTTAATTACAGTAGTTTGCACCTATATACCAATTTTCAGCCATATAAGGTATCAGGTAAATACATATAATAATTAATGCTAGAAGCTGTGTATTTATACATATAAAGGTTTATTTCTCCCTAACCCGTTCAAAAGTTATCATGAGACATATCCAACACAAACAGACGAGTGCAAATCGGTGGAGTTAAAACTGAGACTTCACTTCACTCGTTCAAACCATGTGGTTATGTTTCTATTTATCTTTACACTCTGATGATATCTGCATGGTCTCTGCTTGGTCGCTTGTACAGGGAGAGCTCAAGCAAACATTTCCCACAACAACTTGTTTTGAACCTCTGTCATCTAAGTAAGCGCGGGGCCCTTTGCAACCGCACTATTCACGTACCCCTAAGGGCGGCCCTGACCACTAGGCTTAATACATTTTGTATATTTTTTTTAGACCGTGGACATCAAGAAGTAGTATTTGTAAATAGATCATTGTGTGAAAAGCCAAATCTCCAGGACGAAATATCAATATTTATTTAACCACCTTATCCAAAGTTACATAATATGATCTATCTTTTATTCAAAATTCTAAGATAAATAGATAATCTAAGCCTCACCTTTCAAATCACAAACGAGCCGTCACTGATAGTTCTAAGAGATGTTACTTATGTTTTTACGATGTTATTTTTATGATGATATTCTGAAGTTAGTGTATTAGTGTGTGTTAAAAAGGTTGCCTACGAAATGATAAGTAGTTTAAACTTAGATAAAGTATTAATAAAAAACTAAAATATAATTTTATTTTATTTTATTTAATGTTGATTTTTTTATTATTATTTTAATATAATAATGGTCTGGTATAATTTCATTTTATATAAATTCACATATTATTTGTATACGATGTCACAGGTTTTCAAACTATCATTTGTATTTATGCTTTGAATTAAAAATTGTTAAACAAAGTTTTATAAAATAATTGTTAATGTTTGTTGACTTTTTTTTGTGAATTATTATATTTGAATAGATATATTGTATTGTGTATATGTCCATGTAAGCTATAGGTTATCTATTGAATAATTTTTTTTAAAAATAGCAAACAGGTTTGTTAAATTTGAAAAAATAGCAGGAATTATATTTTATAAAAATATTTTTAACCTTTGTAATATTTTCGTACATCAAATACTGAGACAACGTCTCAACGTAATTTAATAAATCGTAATTATTGTATATTGATGTGCATTATCTTTTTTTTTTTAATCTGTTCCAAATTAGTTTGTAATCAAATTAAACATTAAAATGAAGCTCATCTGTTAAAAGCACCTTTAATAAGTTGTGCCATTTTAAAATGTTACACAAACTTTGTTTTATTATTTTTGTGCTATCAACCAAATAAACGGAATTACAAATATTTTTAAATTTTCGTGTATTTTTTTTTTTTCTTGTAAATCTTTTCCAGCATGATTTCACTGCATCTTACTACCTATTAGGGTTACATGCTTAAGTACTAATTACGCTAATGGTTTTAGGAACTAGGAAGGCTATATTTAGAGGAAGTGTGCTTGCATTTGTGTAGAGGGAGAGTGGAAAACCATTTTGAAAAAAATCACCCCTGGTACACCTGACTGAGCTTCGAACCTCAATGTCCCCAATCATCGGTAGTCTAGTCTTAACACGAGAAAAGAACATTAGACCATGCGGCTATCGATGTGGGTTGGACTATATTAAACCTTTCTCTTGAGACACCTGATTCAAGTGGTATTACTTAAGTCGGGTATTATCCATGGAGGAAGGCGGACTCTAAAAACAAACATGATAGAATTGCATAAAGTAAAGTCATCATTATCCGACGTTTCCGCCTCTGCAGGTCATCTGGCACATCCTCTTCCATCTCTGTCGATATTTCCAAACTTCTACCTCAGCTTGGTCCATTCATCTTGTCCGTGGTCTTCCAATAGGTCTTCTACCCTTCTCTTTGTTCTGTAAGGCTTTCTTATCCATTCTGTCCTTCTCCATTCTAATCACATGATCTAACCACAGCAACCTCTTCAGTGTATTTTCTAATGATATAACTTTTAAACCATCCTTAATCGATAGAGTGAAGTATAAATAAAAATTAAAACTTTACTACTTGTATTTGTCCTTAATTTCCTACAATTCCATAATTTTCATGAATGTATTAAAACATACTTAAAGTGTCTTTTTTTCTCATAGTTACTAACATATACTTATTATTTGTTCCAGGATCAAAACCCTGCACTGAGCATTTTCTTTAAGGTTCGGGATAGAAAAAAATATAAAGTAAGCTAATGATAGGAGAGACATTTTATAAAACTCAAACGCATCTTTTTGCCATCAATATTGATAAAATTTTATTCTCTCTTTAGTAATTATATCTATTAAAGATGGTGGATTCAGATTACATGACTCGATACAATAGAGAGTATGACATATTCAATCACTTATATAACTACCTAATTATTCTATCTTGTTCCAACTAAAGCATCAGCCCCTCTCCAACGAGAACACTTAAGATTCAGTGAGTATGAATATTGTAACAGTCTGCCACTGACTGGCATTGTTACAGAAAATATTTTCTTTAGCTCATCATTCTCATAAAACTAATATTGTTCTAAAGTTATCGTTTGGTGTGTATACAATGTCCATAAGCAATACTAAAGCATATTTTATGATTTTGGACTTTAAACGCTTGAATACCATTGCCGGTAGAAATCTAGGATTAAAATTTTGGTGATGCTACCTTAGTATGTGGGCAGGGGTGGGGGAGCAGTAATAACACCAATTATCTGAATGAGGGTGAACTTTTAATGGGTTGTATCTCGGTTGGGTCTACTTAGGGTGGTTTTTTCCTAAAAGGTTTCCCACGCTAATGCGGGTAGATTACCTCTGAAATGTTTCCTTCCTCATCCCTACCCCATTAGAGTAATTATATATGTGTAGCCTAAACAAGACTCAGTTATAAAAAAAAATATAGCTGACCCCTAGAATATATTATAGATCAACAAGTAAATGCCATAGAATAGTTACAAATTTAATTTAAATACTTGGCCAGAAAACCTCCCAAATAATTTGGCACCTAAACACTAATTAAAGCATGTTAAAACTGCATAATGGTCCAATCACCCAACGGAACTCTAGATAAACCAACATAAAATGCGGTTCTATTCTTCTTTTTATCGACATTGTAGGGATATATTTGAAAATGGGTTATTATTTGGTGAATTCTAGCTAGTAAGGTTAGTGCACCAAATTTTTTAATCCCTACCCACCAGAGTTATATTCCCAAAAATTATGAAATTTGTTCATAAAATATGTGCAATGTTTGACAGCACTTGCATATCTAAACAGTTATTTTATCTTATGAAAAGTAAAACTCCCGAAAGATCTTGGTTTACTAATATTTGTTATACATTTTGAACATGACTTCAACAGAAGAATTAAGGGTATACTTCCATATAAACAGCCACCTCAAAGGACTGCGACACATGTTTAGCTATGGAGTAATTTGCTACAGGCGGCGACAGCTTGCGTCTATCGTCAACGGCCCTGCACCTCTCGGAGCAGCCGCACGTGTGTTGGTTTTCTATAGTGTTGTAAAAGGTTTTATTTAACATTGTGAGTTATTCAAAAGTTTTGTTTACAGCGATGTAAGAAAGAAAAAAAGTTGGTGAAAATAGTTGCAAAACTTGCCTCGATGTAATAGCTAATTTTTCATCACAACTTAGTGGCTAGTGAACTCATTAAGTCATCAACCTTACGGTTGGTTTGCCGCAGTTCTCCTCTTTTGCCTCTCCTGGGCCAATTTTTTACATCTTTGCACCCCCTTCTTGCAAACATCATTTGCTATCTGATTCATGTACTCCCTTATTGGTCTCAATCTTGAATTTTTACCTTCCATCTATATAATTATCTTCAACAAACTATCGTGTTAACTCTTCTTTACTGTATTTATTTCCAAAGTTTCCTTTATTCATTTTATTTTCTTAGCCATTCTACATTTGATACCATCTCCATCCATGATATTTTCAACATTCTTCTGTAGCACCACGTTTCAAATGATTCTAATATTCCCTTTCAGTTGCACCAAAGGTCCTTAGTTCACATCCGTAAAGGGCCACACTCCAAACATATATCTTTAGGAATATTTTCCTTATTTCCACATCAAGGTTAGTAATGTCTACTTGCTATGCAATCTTTCTTTCCTTCCTATGTTTTTCTACTTATATCTTTCTTGTTTATGTTATCTTCGGTTATTTACTTCCTAGGTAGTAGAACTCCATTACTTTCTAGTCTTACTTCTTATTCAACTCGACTGTTAATATCATCTTTCATCAAATCATGAGAAATGTTCTGTATTTTAAAATATCCCTCTTCCTGTCTTCCTTTAAAAATGGGATACACAAGGCTGTAGCCGGACGATAATTTTTTTTTTTGGGGGTGGGGGGTGCACATTCCCCAAGTGCCGGAGACCGGAAAAAGTTATCAATGGTAAACAGTTCTAGAAGCTATCTGAAGTGTTTTATGGTAACATAACCCCCTAACTGCCGAGGCCTAGAAAAAATTCTAAATACTAAACATCTCTAGAAGCTATCTAAACTGTTTTTTTCGGTAACACAACCCCCCCTAATTTATACTTGTGCCTTAATTTTTATATTGTTTGAACCATAAATAAAGCCATATATATCTTGTTCATTACATTTGGGGGCGGGGGAGGGGGTTGAATCCTTAACCCCCACCCCCCCTGACTACTGCCTTGAGGATACACATCAGCATTCCCCTCGTATCTATACAATTATAATATTTCATCATCTTCAGTGACTTATTAAGTAAATTAAGTAAATTAAGTAACAAATCATTGTTTTCTCTCATTGCGACAAAATATTACATTCAGAAAGCAATGCAAGCGACTGCCACGTGTAAGACACCACTGGCAGCTTGGATCACATGATGCAGTTGTCTCTAAGGACATCACCCGCACCCTTGCTCTAAATAGAGAGTTTAAAAATGTTGGTAAAAAAAAAGGGTAAGTTTTAAAATTTTATGTAATATTGATTTTATTGTAACTATGAGGATTTCAAATTTATTTTTTTCTACTAAAGATGGTGACAATATTGAACATGCTGAAATGTGGCTACCTCAATATTTTCAATTTTCGATGTGGCCCTTTTGATCAAATGAGTTTTTCATGCCTTCTATAAATTATATAGGCCTACTTTGTTTCTCGGATTTAAACAAAATGTATTGATTGCCTAGATAGCTATGCCATTTTAAAATGAGATGGTTGTTTAGGGTTTGTCATGCAGTCACAATTAATACCTAAAACGTTTAATATTGGGCAAATAATATGGATACATTCTTGATGTTTTCTGGTCGTTAGTTGTTTCTTATAAAAATATGATCAATGTAAGAATCAAAAAAATTTTAATTAATCTTGGAAAATTGTTAAAAAATCAAATTCGAGGCAGATTGAAAAATGTTGCTTTTAAAAAGTTGAAGGGTTTCGTAATGGAAGCTCCAAGAAAAATCGCCCAAAGTTGTTGTGGACATGGGAATTGTGGTACTGTGTCTGAATAATTTTGGAAAGACTGGTTTTTAAATGGGCAAGGTCAAATATTTAGTTTCTGTGTCATGTGATTGCAGATTAAGATGGATATATTATTCGCTATGATTGCATTCTCAGTTGGTACCATATTAAATGATTGCATTTTCTAAACTAGGATAAAACATAGTTTTACATAATATTGTAAGTGCTTGGCCATCTACAACTTTCACAAAATAATTTAAGGATATGAGATCAAGACGGTATTGTATTTCATGGAAATGCACCACCATTTTTAATGGTGCTTGGTTGGTATTAAGCTTCGAAAACAACCTTTCCAACATTAGGCCCACTATATCTCGAAGATATTGTCCAATTTTCATTGGAAGATTCTTTTAGAAATTACTTTCGTTTTTTCTCTGTGGTAAACCTTTGATAACATCTTAAGATATTATTTTTGTTATTTTATAGACATTGATAATATCTATCAAAAGTGATACTGAAGATCACATAAATTGATGTGAAAGTAGATCTAGTAACTTTTATAACTGTCAGAGAAGGTCCTTCCTATAAAAAATTGGACTATATCTTAATATGTACATGAGAACCAGTCTTGTTTCAACAATGAACAGAAATACAATCTAATATGTAATTTTGATATTTTCTCTTTAGATAAGAAAGGTTTCATGTTTCCTGTGTCCTGCATGATGTTGAGGATTTTGATTATAGGCCCATAAGTTAAGCCATAAAAATTTGTATTTAATGTACACATTTAGATTTAAAAACCATATAATATTTGATATTAAATTGTAGTTTCCATGCTTTATGGCACTAAGCTTTTAATAAATTTTCACTGAAAAATCAAATTTATTTTAAAGTTTTAACTTGAGTGATTTTGTCTTTGTAGCCTATTTAACTGAATGTTAGAATCATATTATGTTGATATTGTTCTTCCATGATAGTTTTTGCATGCTTTTTATTCTTTTACATATTTCACACACAAAAAAAATATAGTTTTAACTTGTTTTATTGTTCTTTAGACACAAAGAATAACTTGAAGCAATTGACTAGAAATTGCACACCTTGTGCTTAATTTAACATTTAAAAATTAACCAAACTAGCCCAAGGTAGTGAAATAGGGAAATAATCATAATTTTAGCATAATAACTGTATTTTAAAGTGCACAAATATAAATCTTAAATTTGTAAGATATAGGCAACACAACCACAAAAAATAACATTCTTGTGGGCTTTCAAGCAAAATTGTTAGCAGTTAGTAACAACAATTTATAAGTCATCACTATTTTTTTATTATTAGGTATTTGGGTTCAATGGGTTAAACATTCATATTTGATATGTCAGCGCGAAGTAATTATACTGGTTGTAGTAAATTATGTAATTGTTCGTCGGCCAATGAACAGTAAGAGTGACTACCCGAAGGGTGGGGAAGAACTTGTGACGTCACATCCCTCCCCTCCTTTCTCGTGACGTCATGACAGTTTCCGTGCGTGCCGAACAAGATGGCAGACGGAGTGTGTGTGGAAGGGACAAGAATTAGTGCTAAAGAAACTTTAATGGTAGACGGTGTGGAATTGATGAGTGTTTCTCACAAAGACTGTTTGAATGCGAAGGGATTGAACGCCTCGAAACCATCATTCTACATCCGCGACGACAATGGGGAGTTGTGTTCGAATTTTCGTTTGAATGGTTTGGTCGGTGTGCAAGCAGCTGAAATGCTTTGTGGTGGTGGATCTTCTGCCTCCGATCATGTGGAGTTTTCTACTCTTTGTCCGAATAACGAAGAAAATTGCAGAAAGAAAAGATGTGCCGACCGTTACGACAGCTCTGAGAGTTCCGACAGGTAAGATAAATACATATAAATGTTAGTTTTCTTGATTTTTGTATACGCCTAGGGGGTGGTGTTTTTTTTCCCCCAGTGGTGTTGGCTCGTGTTAACACAAAGGATCCTCCTAGGAAAAAAAAAATCCTTTATCGATGTTTCATCTCCAGCTGTAGTCTTCTCACATTGTTACTCAACAATCACACATTTAATTACTTTGGTGAAGGAACTTAGCCGAGACTGCGTTTAAAAACCGTGCTTTGTTTTTGTTGGGTTTTTTTATTTCTTTCTCTCTCTACGAAAGTGCAATGAAACCAGTGAATGTCACGGCCAACAGAATCCGAGGCCCTTCACCCAAATCGAACGAACCAGCCAGCCAGCTCCACCCGCCCAACTTATTCGGCCAATCGAAAGCGAACGTTACTTTTTGTTATATCATCCTATACTTTCTTCTTGGCTTATTCTTTAACAGCACACCGTAATGATTAAGTAATACGACCTTACGCCGAGTGCATTACACTTTTTTTTTTCGTCGTGCATTTTGTTTTTGTGTGCACATAAAGCGCAGATACGACTGGTTGATTTCTCAAATTATCTTTTGGCTTATTGATTTAGAACTAGGCCTAGCTTTAATGTTAGATAATGTTGGATTTCTAAACTTTTTTTTTTCCACAGATAACGAATATAAACAATATAGCCTGTGGATTATTTGATTATGTCATTATTTTTGTTTCGCTTCTAAAATTAGATTGATATTTTAATTTTTCACTCATTACATCATTAACACAAAAAGTAAATTAGCTTATAAATTTGTGTTTATCTTATACTATTATCAAAAATCAAATCTAATAATTTTGTAATTCTTTCGCTAGATTATCGGTTAGCCTATAAAACATTTTGCAAACAATTCACTATCAAGGTTACAATCTCAAATAAAAAAACATAATCTTTTCAGCGTAATTTTACAAATTTTATTTATTTACAGAAACATTTCTAACTAGAGACGTTCGTCTGAGACTTGTTTTTACCTATTTGAATTGAGTCTTGTTAAAACTAAATGTTGCTGGTAAATAATTTTGAAACTAGTTCAATTTAGTTTTAATATTATTTTAAGAAAAGGACAGCAAAATTGTCCTCTAAACAGTACAACAATATGGACTGGACACACAAAAAAAGTCATTGAATACTTTGGTATTTCGCAAAAGGTAAACAGATCGTTATCAAACTCATATTTTGAATAAATTAGTTTTTTCCAAACAAAAGACAAACTCGCGTTTGTAAAAAAACTAAACGGCGTGTAAGAATAATTTGGGGTATTGCTGCGTAGATAATATCAACATTGACAATTTATA
>CABFWB010001867.1:110474-132657 GCA_902151455.1 Timema bartmani | reverse complement strand
GTGTATAAGATTAAATTGCAGTGATATATTTGTTCCCAGTCTAGTTAATAAAAACACCGCTATACTTTACATGTAAAAGATTTGTTGTTAATTACAGATGAGCCTGATCCTGAAAGTGAAGAAGTAGTTGCTCCTCGGTGCAGTGTGCTAATTGGGCTCATGCAAGAACATCGGCGCAGCGAGAGAAACAAAGAATTACGCATGCTCGCCATTGCCTTCTTCATTTACAAGGTTCGAGAAAGATTATCCAAATAAAAAGAAAGTTTTTTTTATGAGTCTAAAAGAACGGATACAGGTGTTCGTTCCTTAGGCATGTGCTGAAGCTAGTCTGTGAATCATTGATCATTTGTTGCTGACTAGGCTGATGCCAATTATTTAGTTTATTTCCAATTTTGCAATGGTATTATGCAATTAGGACACTCAAAAACCGTTAACAGTGTGTCAGAGTTATTTTGTTCAAGATGGTAGGCTTGTTTATACAAGTGTATATACAAACTTCAAAGTTTATTAAAATATAACTAGCGAAGTGTGAAATGTGTTTTTTTTTTTCATTATAAAAGTCATAATGTGTTTGTTTCCTTTTATATGTTTCTATTCACTTTTCGTTTAACTAGTTCTAAATGTAAAAAAAAATCTGAAAAAGTAAAAAGAAGTTTTCCGTAAAAAGATTTGTTAGTTAAGTTGTGATTATTTTTGGCTAATTTTTTTTTAAATTGTGAATATAATGTCATGGCAAACATATTTATATTACAGTAAAAACTAAACAAATAAGCTGTTCATTTAATCGATTGAAATTTAACCAAACATAATTAAATTAGAATTAAGAAACTGTTTGAATATGAACTCCTACTCTGAAGTAAACCCTATTATTAAAAAATAGAAAAATCCACTTTACAGTTAGTACAAGATCTAATAACACACTTCATTAGTAGCAATCAATAGGAAGAAGAAAAGGTATAGAAGTGGAAAATAGAGTTGCATACCTACTACAAAACATTTTTGTGTTCCCTCACTGTGTATTGCCATCAAGGATTAACATGCATAGATGATGAACATCTTTTTTTAAACACCATTTTGTGTATGTGTGTGTTGTTTATTACTTTTTTAATTTTCTTTTCTAGCAGCGCATCTTACTACCCCTTGTGGCTATTTACATATGTATGAATTTTATAAAAGTCATAATGTGTTTGTTTCCTTTTATATGTTTCTATTCACTTTTCGTTTAACTAGTTCTAAATGTAAAAAAAATCTGAAAAAGTGAAAAGAAGTTTTCCGTAAAAAGATTTGTTAGTTAAGTTGTGATTATTTTTGGCTAATATTTAGAAAAAATTGTGAATAGAATATCATGGCAAACATATTTATATTACAGTAAAAACTAAACAAATAAGCTGTTCATTTAATCGATTGAAATTTAACCAAGCATAATTAAATTAGAATATGAACTCCCACCCTGAAGTAAACGCTATTATTCAAAAATAGAAAAATCCACTTTGACAGTTAGTACAAGATCTAATAACACACTTCATTAGTAGCAATCAATAGGAAGAAGAAATGGTATATAAGTGGAAAATAAAGTTGCATACCTACTACAAAACTTTTTTGTGTTCACTCACTGTGTATTGCCATTAAGGATTAACATGCATAGATGATGAACATCTTTTTTTAAACACCATTTTGTGTATGTGTATTGTTGTTTATTACTTTTTTAATTTTCTTTTCTAGCAGCGCATCTTACTACCCCTTGTGGCTATTTACATATGTATGAATTACACCAATGTGTTAGGGATGAAGAATGTTGAATTTAGAGGAGGTGTTCCCACATAAGAATAGAGGTATATTGGAAAACCATTTAGGAAAGAACACCCTCAGTACACCTGAATGGGTTTCTAACCCCGATCTCCTCGTGATCAGTAGTTAAGTCTGTTGTGAGAGTGATGCCTTAGACCATTTGACCAAGCATTATACATTATTTCTTATGAGAAAATGTTCTGCAAATGCAGTTTTGTTTAACACTCAACAGTAAAGGGTTGTTAAATAGCACTATCCTGTCAGAAAATACCTGTACTTAGTTAATTCAGTAAAAGAAAATAATTGCTAAAACAGTCTTTTCAAGTCTTGGTTTGACTCCAACAGGTGTTCAAAAGTGAATTAGAAATTATGTATGCTTTCTATAACTGTTGGAAGTTTAGTTGTGCATGAGCTGTGTTGTTCAAGGTTAAGTATATTACTTATACTGTGACTTAGGCCTATTTTTAAGGCATTAATGTTGAGCGTTATACAAAATTATATCAACATTCTAATGTTATTTTTCTTTGTGTAGACTGACATGGCGTGTGAACGCCTAAGTGCAGAGTACTTCTTGTGTGTTACCGAAGAAGGCAGCTCTGGAGTGTTCACAAACTCTCGTGAGGTGCTCGGGCGGTTTGAGCTAGACCCAGGAACATACGTGATCATACCTTCCACGTTCTATCCTGACCGCTCACGTAACTTTATGCTACGAGTGTTTGCATTGAAACAATTCACATTCACAGAACTACCACCATACCACCAAGTGGTAGGGGCAGATGAGTTGCAAGAAAATGATGTTTTAAACAACAATAATAACACTGGCATTTTATGAAAATATTTATAAAAAAAGAAAGAAAAAAGAAAGACAATGTCATGTATGCATGAAAATTTTAAACCTAAACAAATATTGTTATTTTATGTTAGTTAATTTTAATAAAAGATATAAAAGCTAACCCAAGTCTTTACAAATTATTTATGTATGATGTAATAACCTTACCTTTTATCCTACCCCCTCTTTTAGAAAGTTAAGTTAAACATTTCATCCTCTCCTGATGAGGTTTAATAGATCCTAGTTTAGGTCGAGGAACGGCTGGCTAGGCCTGTCGTAGCTTCATATGCCTTATAATCTAAATTAAGACTAGGACAGGTACAACATCCAGTCCCAGGCCGTTAATTTATCAATGTGAAAAGGTAAAACCATATTATATTGTTCCTAACATATTTTTGTGTTGGTGAAATCGGGCTAAGTTGCATTCTGTGGTGGTGTAATGTCAAGGTACGTAAGAATTCATATTTGGTAAACTATATTGTTTGCTCTAAGGAAAAGCCTCATATATAATTTATACTGTTATGTTCATCAACACAAGACTGGTTTTACTGAAATGTGAACAAGTAGTCTACTTCACCTACAGTAACATACTTGATTTACCACTAATTATTATTATCAAAAAAACAACTTTGCTTATTAGATTTTAAAAGTTATCAAAGTAAGCCTGTTACAAATAATTCCTTTATTTTATGATATCACTCTTTGATGTCTTCCAACACAATGCCACTCTGGGCCAGGTTATACCGACATTGGCTATCCATTGGGCTGACACACAGTGTTTAGTTACTACCAAGTCTGGGATCTTGATGACATGTCATCATCTTTATGATATATTACAAAAAAAATGTCCATGTGTATAGCTCTGTTCATGATCTGGTTATAGAAATGCATATTTTATTGAAAAATTGTTGTCACCTTGGATTTTTTGGACATATTTACTTGAAATTCAGGAATAGTGAATACCCAAACATAGGGTTTCCCCCCCAAGTCTCTCTTCTCCCTATACCCTTTCTTTGTTTTCTCATTCCTATTCTTAAAACTCCTTCTGAATGCTTTGTTATTATCTTTCAATTCCTCTTATCACTTGTCCTCCTCCATAACTCCTCCACAGCTCCCACAAAACCGTTCTTAAACCTTTCCCATTCCACCTCTATACTTTGCATCTCATCCTTGGGCATCCTTGAGATTCTTGCCTTTCTTAACTTAAATAGTTTTCTTTCCCCTTCATTACTAAGCCTCTACACCCTTATCTTTCTTTTCTCCTACATTTCCATACCAAACTGGCTGCTACCAGCAACATGTGAATACTATCTAAAGATACACTTCGTATCACCTTAACGTTTGTTGTCTGCCTTTTTATTTCCTAGTCCATAAAGATTTAATCTATTACAGACTTTAGCTCCCCATTCCAAATGTATCTAGTAATGTTATGGCTTTGTCTTTTCGTCTTGTACCAACTGTTCCCCACCTTTATTCCATTTTGTGCACAGAGTTCCAGTAGCCTCCTAACTTCCTTGATTCTCTCTTCCCAACTGTCATGTCATTAACACTTCCTCAAAACCTTGTCTTTCTTTCCTAGTCTGGGCATTAAGGTCTCCCATCACCACTTATCTACCTTTCCTTTCCCAAGTATGTATATAATTACTCCTCAAATCTTTCCTTCTCTTCTTTGGAGCATCTAACTTACGATGTAAACTTTTGCAGCTATTCCATTTGTTTCCCTTTGTCCATAAGTACCATTAATAAATCAATCATTGATCCATTCCAACACCACTTTCCTCCTTTGCTTACTACCACCCCTACAACATTACTCCTCTCTTCATCATTTCCCAACCCGTGCAGGGTGAATCCTTTCTTCAGCTCCCACACTTCCCTCCCTCGCCACTTAGTCTCGCTCAAGCTCAGAAAATTCGTCTCCCCTCCTCCATTATCTCCACAATCTCCTTCATTCATCCAGTAAATGTGACAAGATAATTTAGGTTTTAAATTATGTTTATGCACCTATTAGGCTATGTTTGTGTTAGGAAAATCCACATTCCTTGGAGAGCACTGCGAACCAAATTGGAAATATTTCTGTGAGAAGGGGTAGCTATTGCGTATGAAGCAGGTTTTTGTAAATCAATGTTCATGTTAAGCAAAATGGAAAAAGTTTTTCATTACATTTAGATCTATTTTAGTATTGATTTATAAAAGGCTTGTTGCATCTATTCATGTGCATTATTTTCAAGATTTTACTTACTTTTTTAGATTTTTTTAAATATAAATTTAAAGTCATTTTTTGACAGTTTTTAAGTCATCAAAATCCGGCCACTGGTGAATACTAAACGTACGATGGATAGTCCAGCATTATTTGGCTCCAAGATAGATAAACAATTCTGCTTTTGATAAAAATAAATAGGTAAGAGAGAAAGGTTTGGACCAACTGCTGAACTGTGTACCTTGTTGCTGAGCTAATCACCATACGCCATAGCCAGTGAATCATGGAAATAATTTATTTTAGGTATTTAATGTGCACTTTCTGAACCAACTAATTATTTCAGGACATGAGAATGTCTATGAGCAAGAGTGAAAAGGCCTATCAATTTTGACAGGAAAGGTATTTTCACATACCTTCCAGTTCTTTAACATGCCACAATCAACAATTGACCAATGGCTTTACTTCTGCTCTAAAGTGGTACGGATTTTTATTGCTCAAAAAATTCCGTCAACCCCGGCTGGGTTTGAATCTGCTAACATCGGATCCTGAGGCAAGCACTTTACTCCAAGACCGCTGAGCTCAACTCATATAAATCTAACTTAACAATGTGACCAGGACAACATACCATCTAATAATTGCTGCCCTCCAGCATAAAAATAAGAACGTTTATTCAAGTAAATATTTGAAAACTTATCTATAGGTATTTATTAGGGCTGTGTAAAATCAACTTTTCAATTTGAAGCAAATCCAAATTGAATATATGAAATATTATCAAAGCCTAATACACTTTTCGAAAAAAAAAAATTTCTGCTTTATGCCGAAAAAAAATATATTGTGCTTATTTATGTAACTTTATGCACTAAAGTCACTAATTAAATGCTTTATTGCATAATTATTGGTAATATTTCATTCTAAGCTGAGGTTATTATCACATATAAATAACAGCTCAGAATGGCAATAATTGAACATTTTTATTATTATTATTTATTTATTTACACTATCTATTCCGATTCCTAGCATGTAGCTCAGGACCTAGATCTACATCTTGAATTAACATTACATCTTTTAGCTATGTTCTTTTTTTTTAAATACAATAATAAGTTTATAGTAAGCAACTAAATCTAAAATCCTATATGTCCTTCTTTCCTATACCTATCCAACTAGTTGTTTCACCCCAGGTATATTACGCCCCTGGTACCGGTAATTACGTATTTTAGATGCCAATACTTATAATAGTAAAGCTTTGTAACTGTCAAAGCTAGGTCAAAGGTGATTTTTTTTCAAAGTCATGATGAAGTTTTCAAACATTCGCACCATTAGTATATATGTAGATATTAATAAATATAATTATATCAGTGTAGCAAATATAATAATTATAATCAGTGTAATATATATAATTATATACACCTAAATACTAATTACGCTAATGGGTTAGGAATTGGGAAGGTTTAATTTAGAGGAAGTGAACCCTCATTTGTGGGGAGGAGAGTGAAAAACTATTTAGAAAAAACCTCCCCCAGTTCACCCTACCGAGAGTCGAACCTCGATCTCTCTGTCCTCGGTAGTCTAGCTCAACACGAAACTAATCATGCCACTGAGGTTGCTATTAAATATAATTAAATCAGTGTATAGTAAATATAATTAACCCATTTAGTAAAGATAATTAAATAGGTATGGCTTGCTGACCTTAGGCAATTTATACAAAGCAATACTTCCCAAGTCATACAACTTGCCGGCTTGTCGTGCCGGAAGAAGCTTGGTTCTTGCGGTAGCACTCAAGACTACATAGCGGGACTCCTGTTTGGGAGCACGAGTACCTCTTGGGATTGGTACATCCAGTAACACCACATTTCACCACTGCTGGCGGGGGTCTACACCAAAATAAAACAATATATTTTTTAATGCAATACTTGTACTTAGGAATGGTCAGAAATGTGTTGTTCTGAGTTTTGAGGAAATACTACTTACTATATAAGCACTGTGTTAATCAATGATGGCGCTAGTGAGAAGACATGAGGCACCAATGTGGCAAAATGTGAAGCCTCAACGTGTGATAGTTTTATGTAAGTATATATAAACATGTAAGATATAGAGAGAATAATGATTATATATGGACTTCAAAAATTAACCCTGGTTATTATCATTATCAATATTTTAGGAAGGTGTTAGTTTCATTTAAAGTGGGTCATTTAACTGATTTGACCAACGTGTGGGATTGAAACTCAACTTGTATAGCCTGTAAAATTGTAAGGCATACATATGTTGGTTTAGCACCCTTTAATTAAAATATAAAATTTGAGATAAACTATACATTCTTTCATCAAAACTCAAAAATACTATGTAAAATGATTACATTTCCTAACACCACGAAGACTGGATATATTGTAGGGAATGCAAAGGTTTAATGTGTAAGAGGTTAGTTTTAACCTAAGAGAACAGATATATTAAAATTGATTGGGTCTTGACCAAGTTCTTGGCTTGTCTAACCTTTGTGAAAGAGTCAGGATTCATTAATAGATTTATTTAATTATTTTTAATCATGTTTGAACTCATTTATTTTGTTTAACTCATGACCTTTCTGGAAAATTGCAAAATGTTTTGTCTTTCTTAGTATTGTTTTATTGATTTGAACACAGAAAAGTCTAAAAATGGATTATCAGGAAATGGGGTGTTTATAGGGGTCTATATATAGAAAAAAGCCTATTAGGTAAGGTAAGTAGTTGAAATTGGCCAGACAGGTAGAGAGGTAGCACTCCAGATAGTCAATCAAACCGGTCTTAAAAATGAGATGTCAAAATTGGAGTTGATGAAATGAAGGTGGGGCGGCTCAAAACTTTCTAACTTAATAGAAACAACTACAGTAAAACCTTGGATTGCGAGTAATTTGGTCTGCGAGTGTTTTGTAAGACGAGCAAAAATTTTCAATAAATTTTAACTTGATAAACGAGCGATATCTTGCAAAACGAGTAGTACTATGGTTACGCTTTGTCTGCCGAGCAGTGTCGTTGGATAAGTTCTTTGTTAAACTCGCACAAAAAGAAAAATATTCCAATGATCCAACATATAGCGGTGATTCCGTTAGTGACAGTGAAAGTCGTCCTAAACAATAACTCACCTCCTCCTCCTATCTCTCTCTGTCCACCTCACACCAGCCACTATTAAATTTAATAAATAAATTTGATTACAGTACAGTTACATTTAAATAACGAAAAAAAAGGTATTAATCATTTTTAGATTAAATATTTTTGGGTTGTGGGACAAATCATCTGAGTTTCTATTATTTCTTATGGGGGAAATTCACTTTGATATACGAGTGCTTTGTATTACGAACATGTTTACGAAACGAATTATGCTCGCAATCCAAGGTTTTACTGTATATACAAGGGTGGTTTCAAACTTAAATTTGGCAGGAAGATTATGAGACCAACCCAACTAATCAAACATTTCTGACGATTTCAAATTTTAAAATGGGACTCTGGAAAAAATGGGAGGAGGCATATTAACAGAAAACCACACTTTTAGGCAAGATAGAAAATTTAAATTTGCCAGGAATGTAGTGAGATTACTATCCAAATACTTAAATAGTTCCTAAATGTTGGAAATTTTTAGTCGGTGAACCGCCTCGGTAGTGTAGTTAGTTAATGCGCACGTTTCGTGTTGAGCTAGGCTTCCAGAGACGGGGAGATCGAGGTTCGAATCTCACTCGGGTGAACTGTGGGGGGTCCTAAATGGTTTTCCCCTCCCCCCTCCACGCAAATGCGGATCCATACTCAACCTTCTCAATTCCTAACCGATTAGTGTGATTACTTAAGCATATAACCCTAAAAGGTAGTAAGACGCGGTACTAAGTATTATTATTATTTAGTTGGTGGCTGATAAAATATATTATTATTTAGTTGGTGGCTGATAAAATATATTATTATTTAGTTGGTGGTTGATGAAATATATTATTATTTTGTTGGTGGTTGATGAAATATATTATTATTTAGTTGGTGGTTGATGAAATAGTGGGGAGGGGGCTTCTTAGTTTTCAAAACTTACATAAAAAACTACTTAATGTGGAAGAAGATTTAAATTAGTCAGGAAGATTTAAGAAACCCCATAAGTACTCTAAAAAAATATATTTTGAAATGAAGTATTTGAAAATGGGGGGAAGAAGAGCCATCCTCCTCATCCCCCCACACCCCTCCCATCAAAAAAATATAATTAAACACTTCCCGAGTAGTGAAAAAAAACTAAATATTTACACATGTAGAGAAGCATGCAGATGGAGGTATCAACCCATAGCAGGGTGCCTACTGAGTTGGAGAAACAAAAATTAGTGATGTTTTGGTGACCATTTTTGACTACAAAATTCCTTCGGTAAATTGTTGAACATTATCTAATGCATTTATAAGCATAATGCACTCCCATGCAACATTAAAATTTAACTAGATGGGGAACGTTAAACCTTGTCCTTGGTATCATGGTAAAAACAATCAGGCAGCTTGCAACTAGCACATGGCATCATAGGTAGTGGGTAACTTGACATTTGACGCATTCTCGTTGTCACGATGCGCGAGAAATTCAAACAACCATATTTTCATGACTTTATGACTTAGATACTAAAAATTCATGACTTTTCAGGGACTTTTGTGACCTCGTTTACATCTAGTAACTTTTTCGTGACTTTAGTTACTCTCGTGACCTAGTAGACACCCTGCATAGAGCCAGAAAAGTTTAAATATGCGAAATTTTAAAATAGGTCTTCAGGAAAGTAAGGGGCTGTAATAGCCACTTCAAACACTCTAAATAATAATTAAATTTCAAAATGGAGGATCGAAAAATGGGAAGGCCGACGTCCTCCCCAAAATTTACAAAGTAATCTAATAGAATCCTTACAGTATGGTAGAAAATTAAAATATTTACTAATATGTAAAGGGGCAACCCCAAATAAGCAGAAGAGTTTGATGTTTTTTAATTTTAAAACATGGGTCAGTGAATTAAGCAGGGAGAAGAAGTGGGGGAATGTAAAGTTTCTAAGTGTATTAGGCAGGGCTGTGGAGTCTGAGTCATGGAGTCTGAGTCTGAAGCAATTTTGGGTGGAGTCGAAGTCGGTGGAAAGGTACCGACTCTGACTTAAAAAAAGCTTATAGGAGTGTCAAGCTCGATTCTTACTAGTATAGACATAATCAAGGATCAATCTTAGTATCACTATTCTTAACTATCAAAACTTTGATGGCATACAAACAAAAAGCAGTTAGGATAAATGACTTGCAGGAATGTAAGGAGGAAGAAGAAGTTGATGTTGACGTAGTTTCAGCCTCATCAACAGAGGATCAATTTGATTTCGAAACATATTTGGATCACATTGAGAATGCAAAATGTTGCCGCATAGAAAAGGATTCCTCCAAGCCCAAAGAGAAAAAATTGTCTAAATTTCAAATAAATTTCTCATTTGCACTTAAAGAAGTAGACAAAATTGACCGTTCATCAAAGCTAACAGTGCAAGAAACCATTCTCTTGTATCCTGAAATTGTCAGAGATGTTTACCTATTGGTTACTGCTTTGCCACCGACTCAAGTTCGTGTTGAGAGGTTGTTCTCTGCTCTTAGAATTACTAAACGGCATCCATTAAGTAGGATTTGATTGAGGCAATTCTTTTTCTGAGAACAAATTCTTCCTAAATTTGTTGAAAATATTAGGTTTGGAAAAATTTGTTAAATATCTTCGTCTGCAGCATATTATTGTCCAGGTGCTATATCAAATAAATATCCTATGTTTCTGTAATTTAACCAAATTTATCTTAGATTTAATTTACCATAGTATACTGTACATTAATTAAAGTAAAACATTTGATAATATAAATGTAAACAGTTTGAAGGCAGAGGACAGCTGAAATAATTATTATGTTCCGCTAGCCTTAATTTTCTATGTTCTTTAGTTTTAAGCCATA
The DNA here is from genome assembly GCA_902151455.1 of Timema bartmani. Classification (NCBI taxonomy): domain Eukaryota; kingdom Metazoa; phylum Arthropoda; class Insecta; order Phasmatodea; family Timematidae; genus Timema; species Timema bartmani. Next base: position 121,908 of record CABFWB010001867.1, on the reverse strand, counting down.
AACTATGTTGTTATAAACATTTTTTTAATTTGATCCTTTCATTGGAATTTAGTTTTTTTGTTCAGAAATTGTAGTAAGCTAAATATATATTTTTTATGTTCTATTAACCAAGTAGCCTGAAGATTCAAGTGTTGGAGATGAAATGCCCTGTGCTACCATTTTAGTATTTTAATGTATATCCAATAGTTATAACAAATTTACTGTGTTAGAATTATTTTGATAAGTATATTTTTATTACTTATTATTAATATAAATTTGCCATTAAAAAAGGAGACAGAGTCAGAGTCGGACAGTAGAAAAAGTAGAGTAGTCAGAGTCGAAGGTTTAGCCTACCGACTCTGCAGCCCTGGTATTAGAGAAGGAATAATGGGAAGAGAAAAACAAGGAGGGTAGAAAGCTGCTGGAGTTATGTGCAAGAAATAAAATTAAAGTGAAAAACAGCTGATATAAGAAGAAAAAAAGTTATAAGATAACTAGATAAAGTTAGGATGGAGAGCAAAAGTCGGTGATAGATTATTTTATCATGGATGAAGAAATGAAAAGGCAGACCTTAAACATCAAGGTAATACCAAGTGTATCCTTTGATAGTGACCACAGGTTGTTGGTGGCAGACAGAAGGGGATGGGAATGTAGGAGAAAGGTAGTAAGATAAGAAAGAAGAATAAGGGTGGGGAGGCTAAAGAATTAAGAAGAAAGATAGCTTCAACTAAGAAAGGCAAAAAGCCTAATACCCAAGGATGAGCTGCAAAGTGTAGAGGTTGAATGAGATAGGTTTAAGAACAATCTGGTGGGAGCGGCAGAGGAGGTATGTGGGAGGACAAGTAATAAGAGGAAGGGAAAGGAGACACCCTGGTGGAACGACAGGGTGAAGAAAGCAGTAAAGGAGAAGAATAAAGCATTCAGAAGAAGTTTTAAGAATAGGAATGAGGAAATGGAGGAAGAGTATAGGTAGAAGAAGAAAAGAGCAAGGAGAGTTGTACAGGAAGGCAGGAAGGAATGGATGCAAAAATGGACGAATATGTCAGAACGGGACGTGGAAGAAAGTACCGTATTTACCCAAATATAAGACGACTCGAAAATAAGACGACACCTATTTTGAGAACTTGAAATTAGGGGAAAATCTTTTTAATAATTATTAGAGTAGTCAATATTCAGTCACTAACAATAAAAATTTAAATAATACTATCACATCAATATTATTCATATACTGTACATTGATTAAATTTTTATTGCTGCAATGCATATTTTATTCCGAGTAACATCATTATCACTTTGATCACTCTACAATGAAATAAACTAAATTTGAAAATCAAAGTCTTGGAAAGAATATGTTTTAGAACACACAACTCATAATATGGCAAGCAAGTCGTGAAGTTGTTAAAAAGTATCGGGTTTGCTGTAGTACTTCATAGCGATATATCGATAGTAACTATTCGATATATTTTCCCGGACACTTTGTGAAATATCGTGATTGATAAGGTGTAATTATATTTGCGTGTTTAGAATGTTATGAAAATGCATTCATTGTATATGACTAGTTACTTCCTCTTTTATTTTCCGCGTGGGTGTTAAAACTATACATTGCGTTAGTTGTAATGTTTAGGTACGCCATCTTGTTGACTATTTTTACAAATGGATCGAAGATAACAACTGCGATTTAGATGGTGGAACGATAATAGTCGATAGGGAGTGGTTAGAAATCAACCGGTGACAATGCGCCAGCGCCATTACAGCATTCCTTCGGTAAATCACATGAAAGTATCGGGTTTCTTTTAGGCCTACAACCGAGTAGAAAACACAATTTACAATTATTTTTTTTTTTGCTATAAGATTCTTTTTCTGTATTTATTCGTTGCTTTACCATCATTTTAACTATTTCAAGTTTCTATTATATTTATTGAGCTATGAAAGTGGCCAACATGGACGTCCTTAGCACAATACATCGTAATTGCCGAAAACAACAAACATAAAATATTTAAATATGTGTATATCTGCTAAAACGAAAAAAAATGCTGGTTTGTGTTAGAATTTAAACAAGAACATGCCTTTTCTTTGTAAAATAAACGTATATTGGTATGATACAACATAAAAATGTTGACCTTATACCAACATTTTTCTTCGTGCGCGAATATAAGACGACCCCCAACTTTTCAAGGTCGAAAACTGAAAATAAGCCTTGTCTTATATTCGGGTAAATACGGTAAGTAGGTGTTATATAGCCAAGTAAGAAACAGGAGAGAGAAAAGACAAGAAGTAAGAATGATGGATGAAGAAGTAAGAATGTTGGAAAGGAGAGGAAGAAAAGAAACTATGGATGAGATATTTTGAGAAAAATTTCAACATAGAAGAGGAAAGGAATGAAAGTGAAAGAGAGGAAGGAGCAGGGAGAAATAGCAGAAGAGGTGGAAAAGGGTCCAACATAGAAAGAGGTGGAGGGCGCATTAAAGAGGATGCAACAAGTGATAGCATTGGGTGTGGACAAACTGACTAGAAATGATAAGAGTAGCAGGTGAAGTAGGTATACAATGGTTATATAGGGTACTGAGAACGGTTTGGAAGGAGAACAAGGTACCGGAAGACTGGGAAAAGGGCGTTTAATACCTATTTTCAAGAAAGGAGTCAGGAAGAAGGGTACAACCTATAGGGGGATAACACTGATGTGCCACTGTACAAAAATATATGAGAAGATACTGGAAAATAGAATAAGAAATAAAATAAAATGATGAGAGGAACAACACATATTTAGGTAACAGAGGTCTACAGTAGACTTAAGCTTTGCCATACGACAGCTGATGGAAATAAGGTATAAATATCAGAAAGACTTGGTAATGGTACTTATGGATGTGAAGAAGGCATATAATAGCGTGGATAGAAATAAAGTTTGTAAAGCGATGGAGGCGGCCAAAGTGGAAAGCGGAGTTGTAATGAGAGTGAAAAGCAGTATGAGGATAACAGGAGTTGTTTTAAGATGGAGTGGTTCCAAATAAAAAATAGAGTGAAGCAGAGGAGTGCCTTTTCACCATTACTATTTGTAATGGTAATGGAAATGGTCATGAACAAAGTGATAGGAAAACTCGGGGAGTAAAAGAATGCAAGCCCTGATATTTGCTGATGAATTGATGGTTAGGGGAGAGAAGGAAAAGTAAGTACAGGAACAACTACAAGAATCGAATGAGGGAATGAAAAAGTGTGGAGTGAAATTTAGCATGGTAAAGTGTGACATGATTGTAATGACAAGGAAGAGGTTGGATGGAGGAGAGCTGAGAAAAGTATAGAACATAAAATATCTTGGAAGCGTGATTGAGGCGAAGGGTGGAAGTAGAGAGGATTTAATTATAAGAAGACAGCAGTGAGATGTTATATAGGTAAGAAACCTGCTATGGAGAAGAGAAGTGCCCTTGAAGTGTAAGACAGTGCTTTATAGGGTATACTTTATACTCATTGTCAAATATGCAGCAGAAACATGAGAGTGAATGCAGGAAAGTGAAGGCCATGGGAATGAAGTTTGTGAGGAGCATTTTGGCTATTACGAGGAGAAACAGAATAAGCAATGAAGTTATCCTGGGAATAATGGGAGAAAAGGAAGTACAAAATATATTATAAAAAGCAAGACTGTGATGGTATGAATATAAATTAATAGGATGGGGTATGTTTTTTATGTATGTCCTACAATTTATGTTTAGCTGATACACTGCATAATAACTATAAAACAACTGTATCAAAATTTTAAAAAATATTCAAATATATTTCATAATTCAAGGGATATTAAAGTTAAGAGTAGTAGCACATGTTTTTAATTTTAAAAAATACTGACTTAGCAACTTGTGGCTTGAGCGGAAATTCTACATCCAGAGGAAGGGAGATGCTGGCTCCATTTTCGTCGATGCAATATGTAACACGAGGGACTTGTTTGCGTAGAGAACGGTATTTATTGCTGTTCTTTACATTCTTAGAGTCCTGCTTTTTCAGTAATCTTTCCATGGTCTTTTTCTGAAACAGACAAATAAAGTTAAAATGTAGTAACGTTTTAGTAGATAATGTTTTTAATTTATTTAAAATTGTTTGAGACAACGTGCACAGTTATTAATAACTATTACCATTCTACCCCTCTTAAATGTACCTTCTTCCATATATATTTAACAAAATGTACCTTCAAATGCAAAAAATAGTTTTCTAATGTCATTTCCTGGGTTTGTCCTATATGTTATTTGTTCCTTTTATATGTTACTTTCTAAGTGTTCCCTCATTCTTTACCAATTTCCTTTCTCTCTCTTTTATAGCATTTTGTTTCCTCTTTTAGGAAGTTGTGTTGTGCATTTCAAACTCCCTCCTGATTAGTTCTGAAAGAATGAAACCTATGTCAGGGGAATGGGTGATAACGATAGATTTTTTTTTCCAGCTAGGTTTTTCTGTGTATTTGAACTTTTGTGTTCTCCTTTCCTTCTGGGTAGTATAAACTATAGGTACACCAAATAGTCAATTTTTAAAATGTTTGTCTGTCCATTTGTTTGTTTCCAGTAAACTCAAAAATGATTCAGCAGATCAAGATGGGATTTCTTCTAATGTACTCTCTATTTTACAGAGAACCATGGTAACCTGTTTACTAGTGGTTTCCAAACAGAGAGTAGTGACCCAAACTAGGGTTGCAAAAATATTTCTGAGGGTTGTAGGAAGGTCTGTAAAAATTTTCAAAAATGATTAAATATTACAATTACAAACACTTCATGACACTGGAGTATTATGAACAATTACTGCAATAGTTACGATAGCAAAAGTGTGGTGAAACAACATTTTGAACCCCTCATACTCAAAATTTTGGATCCAGCTCAAGAACAAGCTCAGTCTCACTTGGGAAGTTGAAAAGGAATCTTTCCCTATTATTAAAATATAGCCTACCTCTGTAAACAAGGCTAAAGCAAGGAATCGCCTGGATCCCAAAATGATTTGTGATGATAAACATAACACTGTAGCTCAAAGAACTTTTCTACAAAATGAAGTACCATCCTGGATGTCACTAAGAAACTCTTTTTATCACATACCAAATTTTGCAACGAAGTTTTCACGATAAACTATTGTGTAATTTTCTAATTGTAAGATTAAAAAGTTACTGGAATTTATTCACTTTAGCTAATAACATTTATCTATACAAAATAATAACTCAAAAGTACTCTTCCCAAGAATAAAACAGTATCATAGTAGCCACTGGAATTTTTTTTTGTCACTTACTAAACAATGTAACAAAGTGACATTTTCATTAAAAATGATGCTTTACATTTTGTTATTTAAATTAATTTAACAAACACTAATATGAAAATAATAGGCAATTGAAACTACATGTGATGTCACTTTAGGTCGCCGGGCCAGAAAAATATATTTGGGAAACTCTGCTATATACCATCACGCTAGCTTATACACGAGCAAGTGGTGTCGAAAAAGCCTGGCATTGGCAGTGAAAATTCGTCACAGCTGGTACAGCGGGTAAATAGGATGGTATGTGGTATGAGCTGGGGTATGGAAGGGAAGGGGATGGGGGCGAATTCATGTTTCTTCTTGAATCTTTGTATGCACATAAAACACTATTCTTGAAGATTTATAGTTTTCTAGCATTTAAAGTTGTTGAATGTATTGATGTAATGTTAAATGTGAGTGATGTCGCTGGCAAATGAACATAGTATTAAATATAACCACACTATATTGTACTTTTTTTAATAAAATGTGTAAATAGCAATTATTGAAACAAGATGTTGGTTATAGTGATAATATCAATTACCTTGTCCTTTTCTCTTTTTTCATCTGCCAGCTGCTTTCTCTTCTGAGATTTAAGTGCAGCTTTCTGTATAGCTTCTGCAGTCATTACTTTCTCCTTGTAGCCTTTAAAACAATCAAAATAAATAATTAGTTGATAATTGATAAAATAACGTAAAATTATAGTTTCAAATTGTGAGAAAATGTAGGTTAAGTTCCTAAATAAAAACTAAATGAAAAAAAAATCCTTTTAGTGGTATTCCTTTATGTTAAAATTTAAAATGATGAAAGGGGCTTGGTAACTTAAAAAGTAAACTGAAACAAAGTAACATGAAAAGTGTTAAAGTGGACACCCACTGGAGCCTCTGTATATAAATGGCACCACTCCCGCCAAAACGGGGCATGCTGATGTGAATGGTGTCATTTTAATACATGTTCCGAACAAAGCGTGCTGCAGCAGTGTGAGCTCACCTTAAAAGTAAATTATTTTTTAAGTTGTGGTGGTTCCTATGGATGGTGACATTTTGTAATCAAGGTTTGGTTTTCTATTCTAAGGGTACGGCCACACTGACAAGCGTGCGAGCGAGTGACTGTGTGGCCAAACTGGTGAGCGAGCAAGTGAGCATGTGATTAGCAGATAGCTCTCAATAGTTGTTGACGATAAGGCAAAGGTTCAAATCTTGGCTCCCTGAACTTAGGATGGTTTTTGACAAGCGATTTATTGTTGTGGATTTCCCCATCCTCCCTGCGCACTAATAGTGATTCTTATTTCCAAAGGCCTACTTTGATTATAATATTGGAAGTATTTGTATGTATATTTACATATACATATGGTTTTATCAATTAAATTAGGCAGTTAGTAGCAAGTGTGCTAAACCTACCGATAACTATAAAAAAAAGTCAAACATCATGTCAAATTGAGAAGTTTTCCTAGCACTCAATGAACCAACATACAATAATATTGCCCAGCGCCTGTAAACTAGACTGTACCAGTTCAAGTGTGCACGTTTGAAAAATAGAATCAGTCTATTATATTTCTATTTTCGTTTATATTTACCATTATTTCCAAGATTTAGATTCAAATTTGAGATTTGGGATTCATAGGTAAAATGGAGATTCAGCTTTTTAAAACAGTAGATTCAACCGAACTCTAGTAAGCAATATGAAAACAGTGTAAAAACACTGTAAAATAATGTAATGCAAGTCAGAGCATTGCTATGGATATGTCATAAGACTTTACAAGTAGTATTCCCAAGCAAAGACTGCAAACTTCACCCATATATAAAGTATTTTTTAATTCTTTCATATCACCGCGTCTCACTACCTGTTTAGGTTATCCATGATAATTATATTCTAATGGGGTAGGGATTAGGAAGGAAGCATTTTAGAGGTAATCTACCCGCATTTGTGTGGAAGAAGAGTGGGAAACCATTTAGGGAAAACCACCCTCAGTAGACCTAATCGGGATTCAAACCTCGATATGTTTGTCATCAGCAGGCCAGTCTAACACGAGAGTGAATGCCTTGGAACATTCATCTTCTGAAGCAGGCCTTATATAAAATAAAACCATCAAGTTACACTCCTATACAAAAGAAATAAATAAGCAAACCACGAAAGATAGGGCTATTCAATTCTTGTACCAGATGGTAGAGCTAGAAGCTGTTCTCCCCCTGGACTGGGTTCTTTATCAGATTTTCTTTCAAACATGGCTCTCTGTCGAGCTGTCATCAATTTGGGGTCCTTAGGCTTGATCTTCTTCAACTCATCATCAACCTAGAAATCAAAAAAGAGTACAGTAGCTTGAATTTAAAAAATAGTTAATATCACAGAGTTGTTGTTCCGGAAAATTACAAAACATAATAGCGAGTACATTGCTTCCCAAACTTAAGAAATTTTACTAATGCTTTGGTAGTAAGAGAAACAAAGCAGTGCATGACCTCACATTGAAATATGCCTTAATTTTACTCATCAGACTTCCTACTATTAAAAAATATGTTGTGATGAATAAAATTCAGTGGTACGTCGCATAGGCCTACTTCCTGAAATCCTTTGCGCACCACTGGTGTTTCACTTACCACAGTTGAGGAATGGTTGTCGGCATAGTGGGTTCCCATTCTCTTTTTAGGTGAATACTAAGGCAGTTTATTAAAATTTAAGCCTTTTCACTATTTCCTTGACTTAAATAGTTTATATTAAATTTACTGTTCAATGAATTGACTTTATAAAAAAATTGTAATCATGTTTATAAACATTTGACACATTGTAATAAATTTAGAGATGGGTTGAATCCTGTATTTCTCAAATTCAAATCTCTAATACAAATCTTAATTTTTCTTTTGAATCAAAATTCAAGTCCTTGTATCTTTAAATATGTACAATTTTATTTAAAGTGAAAATATTTAAAATTCAATCTTAAAAAGTTGTTTAAGGGCCCAAAGAAATGCTATTTTGTTTTTCATGCCCATTACATCATACACCATTAAGAGAACACCTTTTTTAGTAAAAACAATCAAATGAATACAATTTTGTCCTTTTTTTGTGCTTTTGTTAACCTACAAAATTCACAATGTCAGATATAGCCTAACTCATTTTATCAGTTGCTTAAAATTGTCACTTCAAATCAAGGTCTTTATAATTGTATTCGAGATACTTTTTTTGTTAATATAAATAGTTTCAAACCATTTTAAATGTAGTGTTTTAAAATATAAAATACATCATCTTACATAAAGCACATTCTTTTTTTTCCTAGTGATCTTTGAAAGAAACCAAATAAATTTTTAACCAACATTTTTAAATTATATAAAGAATGATTTTTTTAAACTTTTATATTGAATAAAACAGAACCAAATAAATTGTACTCATAAGAAAATACATATTCGTAAGAAAGAAAAATGATTATTTTTTTAATTTCGGAAGTTTCACTTCTGATCAGGGAACATAAATGTTAAAAATGTGCCTGCTAATGTCGTAATAGTACGACGTTTGGAGATTTTGGATTTCTGTGGGCGGCGTAATATTACTGCGGCTACTTTTCCATGCTTCATAATGGTATCCATTGTAATATTACTACAGTACGCTATTAGGAATGGTTTATTTAATTATTTTAGTGTATACGTCTGCCAATAGATCACAATGCTTTTTAAAAATACAATCTCTTTACTCTATAATCTTAGGCGTGTCAGTCAAGTTTAGAATCCATGGTTTAGAGGTTTGTTTTGTTTACTTCATGAGTGAAATTGTGTTTGCAGCATTATATTTTTAAGCTGTATTGCATGTTTATTTTATTAGTAAAGTGACTAGATTATGGAGTGTTTAACTTCTGAAAAAATATGAGATTATTTAGATGAAAGTGATGAAAGTTTTGATGAGTCGGAATTGGATCCCAATTTTGCATCGGAAAATGAATCAGCTTTGTTCAAGAGTAAGTTTTATTTGGTTTTATTTTGTCACAACTTATATACAAATTATCATTGTTATTTTTTGTTTGTTTCATTCATATTATCCATGTTTAAGAATGTCATATAAGGTAGAAATGTTGTAAACAAACTTGACCTATTAGTTTGGTTATTTGTCTAAATTTCAAAGCAAACAAACAAATTTTGTTTGTGAAAAATTTATAAAAACAAAGTGTCTTTGAATAAATCTAGTAAATTTTTATAAGAATATAAGTAATTTGAGAAATACATAATGTTAAATAAGAAATCCCAGAGAAAAATTTCACGAAAGTACAAATTTTATACTACTAAAATACGTTTATTGGTAAGATTTAGGAAATGTACATGTTTTTATGAAAAAGGCACCGCCAGACTGTTCGAATAGTATTAATTTACAATATTTTGTTTGGTTAAACTAATTATTATTTGTGTATATATATTTAATATTTATTCAATACATGTATGATGAGATAATAATCAGTCAATCATTCTAATATTAATATATTGAATAATAGTTTGAAATAATGAATCAGCAAATAACCCAAACGGGTGGTCAAATCCAGTGCTAAAAAAAATTAGTCAAGTCTACAGTATTAATTTCTGTGCTCTGCATATTACTACTTGTCCAGCTCATCTTCATATTTACACAAATGGGATTTGAATGAGAAAAGTAGGATTTAACAGAGCTGTACACATATTTATGTGGAGGTAGGGCAAGATATTAGGTTTAAAAAAACACCTCAGAAAGTCTGGCTGAGATTCGAACTTTGTTTTCCCATCACCGGTCAATAGATAAGACAAGACTGACACCTTTGTTTGTGTTCAAACTGGCGTGTGTTACAGTATGACTTAGTGGCCCTCCAGAAAATTTGGTGCATGTCTGTGTGCACATGTGAAATCTCCAATCACTAAAGACCCCAACAAACCTCCTCCAGCTTTCCCGACTCGATGGCATCCAGCCATCTTTCCTCCTCGCTGGATGTGCCGCTGTCCTTGCCTTTACTCTTCTTCTTCTTGCTGGAGGACTTAGGGGAGGTCCCAACTCCCACCGGCCCACTTCGCTCCCCTGCTTTGAATGGCATTGCTTTGGTTTTCTCCAAACTACTTGGAGGGGTTGCACTGTGATAAGTTGATAAATATAAGTTTTATCAAAGTAATATAAAAATGTACATACTACATTGAATTAAAGTTGCATGAAAATCTTGGATAAATAGTTTAGGTAGAACTACCACTAATAAAAAAATGCATTAGGCCTGGATATAAAAAGATTATTTCTTAATAGGTAGGTCTACCAATTAAATATATATTTTTTTTAATCACAATGTCTTACTACTGGTTCAGGCTATAGGCATAAATAATAATTACTCTAACATGGTAGGGATGAGAAAGGAATCATTTTAGAGGCAATCTACTCGCATTTGCATGGAAGGAGAGTGGAAAATAATTTAGGGAAAACCACCTTCAGTAAACCAGACTGGGATTCAAGCCCCGATCTCCCTGTCATCTAACACAAGAGTGACGCCTTAGACCATTCAACCTATGAAGAGGGTATTAAATATTTAAAGTGGGAATAAATATAAGCAATTTTATCGACACTATACTACAAGTCTTCAATCCTCATCTATTGGTTGCATCACTCATCATAATTATTATTATTTTGTAAAATATGAAATAATTTTTACTTGTAGCCTTATTACCTATAAAAATATTCTTCAAATTCTTCAAACGATGCATTAAATGCATGCCCTATAAATAGCTTAAATATGTCCTTTGGGTGGTACAAAACTGCCATGTTAATACTATGAGAGAAACATGTTTCTTTCATAAAATAAAAATATCAATTTAATAAAATATGATAAAAAAAATCTGAGGCCGTCTTTGATGAAAGACGTGTTAATACATTACATAAAATTTAGTTCAAAGAATGTACAAAATATAGAAGGCAATATGAATTTTAACAGCAGTTTTCTATAAGAACTTGAAATCGAATCACATCAAAAATATTAACAAATGGACTGAGAAACTAAAAGTTGCTCATCAAAGTTGTTCCATTAATTTATAAGAAACATATAGTTTAGAAATTACATAAGTATGGAGTCATAAAAAACCATTCCGTTCATGACAGAGCCTACAGGTGTTTTTTTTTATCTAGCTCTAGCATCACATCTTACTACCTGTTTGGGTTATAAGCTTAAGTACTAATTAAGCTAATGGATTAGGGATTGGGAAGGTTGAATTTAGAGGAAGTGAACCCG
>CABFWB010001867.1:87727-105158 GCA_902151455.1 Timema bartmani | reverse complement strand
TATATATATATTGTCATAACAACAATGTTGATACTGAATAGTGCTGTTAAATATCGGATTGTGCGATCCCTAATAAATATTGACTCAACACGACTTATTCTGCTTTTCTTATTTTTATATGCCACCTCATGTCCTAGGTTTTAGTCCTAATGTCATTTATTTATTAATTATGAAATATTAGGCAGGTTGATGCATTTTATGGCTCTCTTGAAATAGACGGCCCCCTCTTTTTGACCTTCTCAGTAACAGGTGGGAGTGGCGAGCTTCAATGTGTAATGTTTCGAAAATACTGAACATTCCAGATCTTGAACTCATGGGCACTCACTCTTGTTATTTCCCTTTTTTTGTATTATCTTTGTATTGATTGAGCCTCCTCGCCAGAGGATACCTCAGAAGAAATATTGAAAATCTACAAATGGCAATACAATGCAACTACCTCAGAAAAGTCAGTATGCCTACTGAAATGGGAAACCATACTGCCACTGTGTGTTAGATAACTTCACAAATCTAAAAGTCCTAATTAATATCTAAAAAAATTACTAGAATACAGAGCGAGATTCAAACCTTACCTTTCAAGAGATAGTAGATTAAAAAATTTGACTAATATTGATCAAATATACTATTTAATTTCTAACAGAAACAATGAAGTTGTACACCTGAAACGATCATGAGTCAACATTAGATGTTTTAATATATTAGGGTTTTTCAGGTTGGCAATTCTTTTGTGAATGGTTCAACATGTATAAATGTGTGGTTAATAATTGAGTTTATGTAAGGAGATTAAATAAAAGTGTGATAGTTTGATCAATTTATGTTAATTCACTACAACAGGGGTCTTCAATCCGAGGCCCACCATAATATTTTTTGCGGCCCGCTGGCTTATGAAAGATATAAGAGATAAGAGAAAAAATGACAAATACATTTATATTTTACATTATTAAGTAATAAAATAGATAGGCTATATGTATTTTAAGTTATTTTATAAATTATTATTTTCTTCATATGTGAATAATTTAATTTTAGCATTGCGTCTTACTACCCGTTCGGGTTATACGCTTAAGTACTAATTACACTAGTGGATTAGGAATTGGTATGGTTGAATTTAGAGGAAGTGAACCCGCATTTGCATGGAGGGAAAGTTGGAAAACCATTTAGGAAAAACCACCCCCAGTTCACCCGACCGAGATTCGAACCTCAATCTCTCCGTCCTCAGTGGTCTGGCTCAACACGACTGGCACATTAGCCAACTACGCCACAGAGGTGGGTTTCATATGTGAATAAAAACATTACATTTTTATACATATGTAGCCTACCTTGAACCGACAAATGACTACTCTAATAAACAAGGGATAAAGTACTATATTTCAAATGAGTTTAAACAGTCGGGAGTGTTCACGTTCGATCTTCACCTCTAGGACAGTTGGTACACCAAAAGAAAAATAATATGTTAAGTGTTCAATCCAAATATTGTCGATTCAGTACTGCGGCCCGCGAGCCGACAAGAGACAGAAGCTTTGGCCCTTGGACCTTAAAAGGTTGGAGACCCCTGCACTAAAAAAAAATCTAGAATCTGTATTGGGTAGAGGGGATAAAGAAATATCCCATTTGCAATATTTGAGTTTGCTACAGAAAAACCAATATGTACAAGGCGTGGCTGCTGTAGACTTTTGAGTCTTGCCCTAGCCTGTGTAAGAGACGAGTCAAGCAATATTTTCTGAATTATTAATCTCAGTTAAAAAGTCTTAGTATTGGCCTATATGTATTACTATTTTTATATATATTTTAAGTAATCAATACCGGTGCAAGTTAAAGGTTTTTTTTTGTAAAAAAAATTCTCAAATGGAAACGTATGTGTTCTTGACCCAATTAGGTAAATCTCGTTAGTTTTCTATTTGGCGTCTCCTTGGGTATCTAACAATAACAATGAAATATATAACAATATGAATATAGCAAAGAAAAAGTGTCATATTAGGATAATGTTTGTCCTATCACACACCTGGTATCTCATTTTATTCATCAAATCTTGTTACCACACCATTGAAGCATAGAAATATGCTTATCTTAAATTAATACACATGAAATTGATGACAGTGAGAGTTCTTACCGACATTTATTTCTTCTTCTGTACTTGTATCTTTACGTTTACCCATTTCACAAATAATTCGAGTAGATCTATATAGTTTCAAGTGTGCTAAGCCTTATCTCAGCAAAAAGCATCAGTTATTAATTTATTGTGATTAAAATACTCATCTCCATGAATATATTAGTGTTGTGTTTGTAACTAAAACTAATCTATGAGACGAAATCATATGAAAAGACATAGGTAACCAAACTTAAATTACATTTCCATGTAAATTTTACATAAAACAACTTTGAACTTATTTATTTACATTTAACCAAAGATACCAGCATAAAAACATACATTGACTGATAAGCATACCCAGGGCTGCCAACACTTTAGTCTGGAGCGATAGTACACAGACACAAAAGGCCGAAATGGATATTATTTTGAGTGGCAGGATACTACATTTTGTTACAAGTGCTGATGCTATCTTTTAAGTTCGCAATATTGATTAATCTACCTATTTTTATAATAAAATAGTACTTAATGCATAATATTGTTTATTTGTAGCAGGGATTTTAAGGTGCGTATACACTTGAGGCATAGCTGCAGCAAGGCAGATCGAGGCCGAACGTGCGTGCTGACTCATTTTTATGTACCGACACAATTTGGCTCAGTTGTGTTTGCCTCGCTCTGTTCGTAGATACAGCTAAGGGCAGTTGAGCTTCCAATTCGTCTCTATTGTATACGCACCTTAATACTTCTTATTAATTCTTTGTAACGAAATTAATAAAACAAAACAAAGATCAAACATGTATGCAACATCAATAAAATCACTAATTATCTTTGTGTTTCAACAATGCTGTTTACTTTTGTGTGACAAATTTTCACCACTACCAGCATTGTGTGCATCAACGCACAATGCCTACAGCTTCTTGCCCATTGTCAACTGTTTCCAACGTTAATCTCATGTTTGAGCTACTGCAAAGTAGTCATCTCTATACAGTCAACTCTCGATTCTACGACCATTCACGGTTCCCTGGAAAAGGGTCGTTATTTCGAAGGGGTCGTTATTGGAATGTTAACTGATTTTGTTTCACCTCCGACCCTTATACGCAAAAATTGCTTTTTTTAGACAACACATGAAAAAATACCTACCTATTTCTTAAAGAACTTACCGATCACTAGGGGCTTCATCTTATCGTTGCCGTCTATGTTTAGCACAGAAGGGTGGTGAGGCGCTCCTTGCTCCTCTTCGCACCCTTGCTCTTATCCTCTTTCACAGCAAGAGTGTGATCTGGAATGAGGTTGTAGAACATCCCCAGCTCGTCAGCGTTGTATACATCTTGAGGATGATAGCCCCTAAGTATGTTTCGGAGTAAGGGCATCCATTCCTTCACTGGTGTTGGGTTGACCGATACGCTTTCACCGACGACTTTGTGTCTGGATATACTGTGATGCACTTTTAAACGCTCTAGCCACCCACTTGAACACCTAGTTTTCTATACCCAACCTCAGGGAAAATTCATCGACCTTCTTCTGCATCATCGGTCCGTTTATTGGCACGTTTTGCGCTCAATGCTGGCTGAACCACTCCAGCATAGCTTGCTTCAGATTCGCGTGCGTCGCACCCTTCAAATTATTGGCCTTTACATCGTGGCCTTCCTTCTGCACTACATTCACAATTTCTTCTCTCATTTTGAGAATCGTGAAAAGTGTCGACTTCGGAATGCCATGCCACCGCGTAATCTCCATCTTTGTAATCTTCTTCTCATCCACTTCCTGGATTATCTCCTACTTCTTCATGAGCGTCAAGAAGGTCCTCTTTCCACTCATTTCGTCGAAATTATAAGTTCGTATCAAATTAAAATAAATAGTGTGGGTCGTCCAAAATCGTTCACAAAATCAAACCAAAAACGTAACCAAATCGAGACTCGAAATAACAATGGCAAAAACAAGCCTGGCACGTGATGTAGCGGCAGTCGCGTGCGGGGAAACATTGTCTTGCTTGTGGGAGGGGGTGGACAGAGTAAAGTGCTCTTGGCTGACATTGATAGGGTGGTGTTTATTTTTATACCTGCCCTACCCCAGTTACTAGTAATACAGCGCTCACAAAAATAATTGCAAGTGCAACAAACACCATTTACGGCCGATTTCCTTAAAATGTTCAACTTTTTTTTTCACATTTTTCACGGTTCCCCAAAAAAGGGTCGTTACTTCGAGAGGGACGTTATTCCCGGGGTCGTAGAATTGAGAGTTGACTGTACTATACTGGATGGACATAAGCGCACCCCTTGCAAGGGACCAAAGCAAGTAAGCATGACGCTAAAGTTTGTCGTCTGCTTAGTTCTGAGGGGAGAGATTTAACAGTTTCTTTCAATATTCTTGTGTGAAAACATGTCTCTGATGCATAAAACTGTTATTGATTGAAAACGGTTAGGTATTTTATCGTACTTGGGTGAATTAACATTTACTTTAGAGGATATACAATTCAGTTTCACAGGTAATATTTTACAAATACGAATAAAATCCTTCATTATTATATTAAATTGTGTAGCTATTATCCATATTGGTTAAATTATACTAAGGATACAATATATTTAAATTTAGCTATTAGTTTTTAAATTAGTTTCAGAATAATATATAGATCTCGGATTATAATGAAAGTTTGATAAGTACCAGTAAAATAAGGTAGCTAACAATTTGATCACATTTGTTTGAATGAAAAAGTTTGTGTAATAGTCTTACGCTCAAACGATGTTTTATGTTATTGGCTTGTGTGAAATATTATTATACCCTGTTTTGGTGGGAAACCCATCCTGAGAGGCTTTATTTCGTACTACTAGAATCCTACTGTGAATAAGTAATAAGCAGTAGTATTATTATTTTGGTATGATAAAACGGCCTTCTAAAACAATAATAGGAAGTCCCTTTTGGAAGGTCTTTTATCTTACCAAAATGCTACTATTTCGCAGAATTATGGTACGAAATAAGGCCATCCTAAACATCCTTTCCAAAATCGATAACTCACTTACATCAACTTATTTAAAGAAAAAGTAACGAGTTTCAAACTTAGTTATACTGTTCAAACCTTTAAATAAAATATTTTATTTAAATTAAATATTCCATACATTGATGTATTTCATATATTTATTAAAATTAGGAAACGATGCTAAAATGCCCCTTTTCCTTGAATGTATGTAGGAGAGAAAGTGATACCCTAAGGTTTCCCTCCCTTACACAATGGTGTAATTTAATTAATATTTAAAATTTAATTAATAATTTAAAATTTAAGCCTCCCTGATGTCCATACAGATCAATGCTACAAAGCTTCGGAGAGGAATCTATCTTTCATTTTATTGTATGAATAGGGAACTTTCGGTTTATAAACGAGAATTTTACTTTCAACTTCTGGCTATGCTGCTCGATGATAACCATAATATTAATTATTCAATTTTAATAAACAATGTCTTTGCCTCTGATATTTTGCTTGTAAATATTTCAGATAACACAGTATTTTTATTTTAAAATACGTATTAATTATCTTTGATATAGTGAACTAAATATTTTAGAATTGCATAGTTATTTTCAAGTATTATAAATATTAATAGTTTTACTTTAAGTTAATTCATTATTTTTTAATTGCAAATATTTGTTAGGTACCTTACATAAGGTTTATATATACCCAATCCTGCCGTTCCCCTGCGCGGTAAGCAAGAAATTGTGCAGATAGCCCTAAAAACAACCTCACTAACTTTCTCCACACTTCCATATCCTTGCATACTCCATTCGGTTCAACAACATCCATACAGTGAGTCATACATGCTCCTTTATTCTTAAAAATTTTATTGTTTCTCTTTTCCACACATTTGTCTATAACATTTAGCCACGTTTTACATGGCCTACTCCATTCTTTTGATTCACACACTCTTCCTTAATATATTTGCTTCGTTACTTGATCCACACTCATCCTCTAAATATATCCAAGTCAATGTAAGCCCCTTCCTTCACATTGATTTATTGGAATCCCTTCAGCACCTATTCATTACTGACTCAGGCCAGTGGCCATACAAGTTGTTCCACTTACATTTCTCAGATATTTCATTCCATCTGATTCACCTTGCTCTTGTGTGTCAAACCCACACTTCACATCCATGAAACAATGTTGGCGTCAACACACTTTTATATATTGCCATCTTTGTCTCTTTAAATACTAACTTCATTCTTTTCAATAGTCCACATACATCCAACTAACCTTCGAGATGCAGTCACCCGTCTGTCAATTTCACCATCCATCCTTCAATATTTACAAAACATTCTGCCCAGATACTACATAAAATCATTCATTTGCTCTAACATAACATGTTAGAGCAAGTGAATGATTTTGTACCATACATATTATGTGCCGTATTTATGTTAATTCAATGCTCTTTACTTGACCAACTTAATAGAGTCAAAAAAAAAAGCTTTCTTTTTAAAGAAGTTAAAAATTATATCTTATTTTCACTAAACATAATTAATATTTAAAGAACTTACAAAAAAGCATCAGCCGTTTATATACTAAGACTATTTAATTCCTAATTTAGAACATATTTCTTAACTCACCTATTTCACAGGGGTTGTATCTGAATTCTCTACTTATGTGCTGTCACCTTGATATGTACCCTTGCCAGTTACCTCAGTAATCACGTGACCAAGTGTGGATCAGTCCAAATTGTTGCAGATGCACACCTCACATGCTCTTGAGTCCAAGAATGGCCAAGCAATACGTCCTAGACACGTTCTTGGTGCTTTGGTTGACTGGCAACTGTTATATTATTTCCTTTAGGCCTACTAACGCTGGAGTTCAGAACTTTATGTTGCTCCCCCATTTTAAATTAAACAGGATGCTTTAACAGCAGACACTTTTTATAATAGTACTCTACTAAGAAGTTGGTTATTTTGAAAAGTTGATTAATCAATCAACGCTTAGGCCTACCATTTACTATCACCAAAAGTAGCAAATTGTTTATTAGCATGCCTTAATTTTTTTAAACAATGGGAAAACAGATGCTAACAATAAAATCGTGCCAATATTAAACACTCAAGGCTATTTATTTTAATTTGGTCTGATAGATAGCACTTGACATAGTTTCTAATATCATTGGTAGTGAGTAGCATTGCGTTCCCAAGGATGTAGCAAGGCTTGTTGCAATTCGAATTGGCTGATGCATTCTTCGGTAAGAAATTTGTGGATTCTTCAAATCTTTAACTCGACGATCTTTCCAAGTATCCTCGAGATTATTCAGATGCAGCCAGGGTATTGCAAGACGCAAAAGTTTACAGCAACCACACCTTGAACATTTAGATTTTTTTCCATAGCAAACTCAAATCTAGGCAAATGGGATATTATTTGGGTATAGAACATATATAGTCGCTTTTGAGAAAATATTTTTTTACAAAAAAAACCCCACCTTACCTTGATGTGTTAGTAATTCCTTAAGACAAAAAAAAATCAGCCACTAATATATTTTAATTGGTTAGTTAAATAATTAATTAATTTAAATCTATAAGAATATATACACCTGACAACTTTGCATGCAAAAATGTATTAATCCATCCAAAATTGTATTGTAATTTAATTTTCATAAACCATATTGACATGCTCATCATTCATATCCATGAGCATCTGTCATTATATATTAAATTGTTTATTAATTTAACAATAATACCATTTCCAACTTTTTAAACCTTTCATTTATTGATGCATGTAGGGTAAGAAAGGCTAGGTTTTGTTAGATTGGGATGACTTATATATATTTTTAGCTCCGCGTCTTACTATCTTTTCAGGTTAAATGCTTGTAGCCTAATTACGCTAATGAGTTAGGGATGAGCAAGGTTAAATTTAGAGGAAGAGTACCTGCCTTTCCATGGAGGGAGAGTGGAAAACCATTTTGGAAAAATCCATCCTCGGTACACCTGACTGGAATTCAAACCCGAGAGTAATGCCTTACACCAAAGCAGGTGTTTATACTTTTAAACAAATTAATTAATGCCACTTAATTTATTTTTAACTGTGTGCTAAAATATAAACAACAGAAAATATATTACTTTATGAGGTCCTCAATTGTGATTGATATGTGTGATAGTTTTCTTCTTAATTTCATTTTTTTTTGTCAATTGCTGCCCAACCTGTAGACTAATATTTAATATCTTGGATTGGTAAGAGTATTACTAATGATAATTTGGATACATTTGTTATTCCATCAATAAGTGGTGGGATATTTAGTTAAAACTTAGTTATTATTTCGTGAATTTGTTAGCTTAAGTGACAGTGTCTATTTGTAAGCAAATTATTTTGGTGGTAACTAATAAGAAGCTTACCTAGTGATAATTAAAAATATTTGTATCATTTATAAATTATAGTTTAACATGGATACCTTATTACTACTATTATAGTACATATTATAATCTTTCATTCACTAAAAATTATTTATCTTGCCAATCACTTGAGAATCACGTCCATTTTTTGCTCTTTCGAACTAAAAACATTGCCTAAAAAAGTTGGGCTCTCTCATTTGTTCTGCATGTAGGCCTACTTTCATTCAGTGAAAACCTCAGCTCTAGATAAAAATGAGTATTTTTATTAATTCTTAAATTTAAATATACTAGAAATATAGAATTTTAGGTGTTCTGATTTATTAATCTTTCATTCACTAAAAATTATTTATCTTTCCAATCACTTGAGAATCACGTCCATTTTTTGCTCTTTCGAACTAAAAACATTGCCTAAAAAAGTTGGGTTCTCTCATTTGTTCTGCATGTAGGCCTACTTTCATCCAGTGAAAACCTCAGCTCTAGATAAAAATGAGTATTCTTTATTAATTCTTAAATTTAAATATACTGGAAATATAGAATTTTAGGTGTTCTGATTTATTTATATTATGGCCCAAAAGAAGCCATAACTAAAATTCAAGGGTTTAAATCTCTAGATTATTGCACCATACGCAGTGGTGAGTTGTAGGGGGCTTACACAAAGCCATTGTTAAATTTTCTTTAAATTTGCAAATCCCCTTGTTAACATTTTTATTTATTTATTTTCACAAAAAAAAATATTTTTTTTAATATAAATTAACTAGCCTATATTTTTCATAGTATTATTATTTGATAAACTTAATTATTAATAAAACAAATCTGTTGTGCAGCCAGCATCATACTAGTGAGCTTGGTGATTTTGTTTTTAAATAATAAGCTAGTAAATTTTTGTTCCTACATGCGTCTGCATGATATATTTAATTGTAATATTAATTACTAAACCTGAATATGTGTGAAATAATATTTTATTTTCATAGATCTGGATTTTTTTTTTGAACACCTGTCTATTTAGAATAATATCATGAAATATTTTAATATTTTTATAATAAACAATGTTAGAATATTATCCTGTATCATTTTATTAATATCTCCTAATAATATATATAAATTTAAAATAAAAATAAATCTACGAGTCCATTGTTAAAATGTTCACAGCTCACCACTGACCGACCGTACTAGTATAATTTTATCTTGATATATGAGTCAGTAAATTAACAAAATCATAGAAACATTTGAAAAATGTTAAAACACATTTGCAAAATTTATTATGATAATGAACATCTAGTACAAAATTATCTTATTGGACTGTAATTTATTTGTTTCAGTCCTGGTATGGAGCAGTTTTCATCCCTCTCTTTAACAGATGGACCAGCCTCTATAGAATACACTCAACCAAGCATAAAAATGCACTCATTTTCCACAGAAGTTGGTGAAACACGTGTTCAGTTTCAAGTTTTGAAAATGAACAATAGTATTTTCTTGTGGATTGGCTCTAGAACTGAGCCTACATTTGATGATTTGTCGGTGGCTATGAACACTAAGTACGACAACCTGCCTGTCTCTTCAAGACTTTTTGGTAATACTTCTGATCTGACATCATCAAACCTCTCGATGCGTTTAGTGAAAAGACTCGGCAAACCTGTGTATGTTAGTTTGAATGTTCCTGCAGATAGGCTTTTCCTCAATGCTATTGAATTGAGATTACAGCAAGAAACTAAAGCTCACCCTGAAAAATTTGGCTGCTAAGTGTTAATGATGTATGCATTTCTTTAAATTATGTTGTAAATTTTACAATATTTTATTTTTGTATGACTGTGTGTATTAGTGATGAAAAAATTAATAGATTAATGAAAATAATTTGTTTTGAACCAATTCATTTTTCCTGATCCTGTCCTCTTTTTACTTCTAGACAAATTGTAAGTACTTTACAAGGTTACATAGAATTCCAGTCAGGGTCCTGAGTAACAAAAAACACAATTTAGTTACAAAAATGTTCAAGGCTAGTGACTAATATAATTACAAAACAACACAATTTTTGTTCAAAAATTGATTAAAAACCTTGACACAGTTAGTTTACAATTAAATTACACAATTTCACAATGCTAGTTTCAAAATTAATTATTGCAAACTAGCACAAAGCTTGTTTCTAATTCACCTACAAAACCCCACATTTTTAGTTACAAAATTAATCACAAACATCCATAAAACTAGTTTCCAACCTAATTGCAAACCTCCACAAAGCCAGTTTACAACTTAATTACAAACCTCCACAAAGCCAGTTTACAACTTAATTACAAACCTCTGCAAAGCCTATTTCCAACATAATTACAAACCTCCACAAAGCCAGTTTACAACTTTACAAACCTCTACAAAGCCAATTTTCAACATAATTAATTATAAACCTCCACAAAGCCAGTTCTCAGGTTTAAGTACAAACCTCCACTCCACAAAGCCAGTTCCCAGGTTTAAGTACAAACCTCCACAAAGCCAGTTTCCAACCTAATTACAAACCTCCACAAAGCCAGTTACCAGGTTTAAGTACAAACCTCTACAAAACCAGTTTCCAGCTTAAGTACAAAACTTCACAAGACTAATGTTTAAATTATTTATAAAAGCCTGAAAAGATAGTTCACATTTTATTACAAGGTTTACTCCTTTTAACTACAAACCAGCACAACGTAAATTCACAATTACCTACAAAATCTTACAAATTTAATAACAGTCGAACCTGGCTAATTCTAAGTTGAAGGGACTACTAGAAAAATATGTGCTACCCAAAAACTCGAATTAGGTAAGTTTTTATTTGGGCTGGAAAAATAACTAAACATCATTCCAGTGAAGTAAAATACAGTAGTGTATACATATAAATTGTATTCTTAGATTTTCCATAGCAATATGTAAAGTACAGAATATTGTATTTACAGTTTTTTTTAAATCCCTAAATATTTTATTGTTTTTTGGAGTTAATACTCTGAGTTGTAGTAAACTTTTCTTCAGCGCCTGGAGAATAGAGGGGCTTACATTATGATGTCCCTCAACAACCTGACTCAACCCTTCGTTGTGGTCCATAGCATGTGTAAATGTTGGGATCGGCTTCTCTGGAAGTTCCGTCTGTTACCCTTCTTCATCTTAAGATGCACTGTCATTTCTATTGTTAATAACATCTGCCATGATGTTTGCATTTGTAAGTTCACCGCAAACTGCTAAGTTATCGTCCAAGTTCACAAAATAATCATAAGGAACACAAAACTTTAGTGCCCCTGCAGGCAGAGAGCTTATCATCCGCGCAGCAACAATCGACTAGCAAACGTATTTCCTACACGAGATTTCAAGAAGTTTTTCGTCATCTTTGAGGTAATTTTTCTTCCAATTACATGTGATTTTTTTAACAATGTTTCAATAAGAGTTTCAAGGGTCCAAGGTAAAAGTCAAATTAAACATGAATTCGAATTATCCAAGTTCTACTGTATGAAACTTGACTCAGTTCCTAATTTAACTAGAAAATCTTTTTAAGGCTGATTTGTAATTTAATACACAGCTATTTTAGCCATACTGTGGGGAAAGCAGTCTGATATAATATACAAAAGAGGTGGAAGGAAGGTGTTGAACATTTAGAAAACCAAATTAGCATATTAATAGAGTAGTAGGTTAAGTGAACCTGGACCAGTTAGTTTTTTATGTCAAGATTAATAACTAAAATGTGTGGTTGTAAATTTTGAAGAAACCTAGATGATAATATAATATTGCGCGTCTGGGCTACATCCCTCGTAGCCCAGTAGTGGAAATGTACCATTGCCCAGGAGACGCCCGAATGTACTAATTGTACATCCTTTCCGTGGAGGCTCTTTCCATGTCCTGATGAAATGAGGTGGTGGTGATAGTGAGTATGAGTGTGTGGAATCAGTAGACACTTCCAACATAACCTAAGCCTAACTAACCAAACCCTGGTGATCGTTGGGGTAATTCCCCTTTCAGGAAGAATACCCAGGGTACCAGCTGGAAATCGAACCCGGGACCCCTAGGCTCATATCCAGGTGCACTGACCACTACACCAAGGGGCCGGACACCCAGATGATAAAAGCAGTGTGTACATTATTTTAACCACCACCAGGTATTGAACCAAAACCCCTCTGCCTAGGTTATCAATTTTAGTCACAATTATCAACTGGTACAGGATTCAATGAATATCATTATATTGTTAAAACTAATATAATATTCAAGTTATTGGCTTGTGCATCAATATCACATTTTGACACGCTTCGGTGGCCGGGTCGTCTAACGCGCTACTCTCGTGATGGACTAAACTGCTGAAGATGGGGAGGTTGGGGTTCGATCCCAGCCGGGTGCACTTCCTTTAAAATTAATCGTTCCTAATCCTTAACACAGTAGTTTAGTTAGTACATAGGCTTATAAACCGGACGGATAGTAAGACCCACAGAAAAAAAAATCCCATTTATTTGCATTATGACAGTTGAATCAAATCCGGGCCCTTAGCGCGTCATCGCTCTACTAACTCTCATGATAAACACCCAATCAATATTTGAGCTACGACCTCCCCATCACTGACAATCCAGTCCGTTGCTAAGTACCGAGCGAGTACCGAATCGGCTAACACAATTAGTTAATTAAGCTTATAGGAAATGCACCCGAATTAGCGCGGACATCAAATAGGCAAATCACATGTGTAAAGTTTGATTCACACGTTCGCCGAAAAATATAAAGCAGAATTTGCGCAGTAATTCACACTTTAAGTTGCCTCATGATGTATTGCAACGCTTTAAAACAGCTGATTATCAACAAATTTTATTTTCTAGTGGATAAACATGTATTTTAGATCATTGTCCCGATGGATGTCGTGCACAATCCAATACATCGATATACACGTATTTACATTAACGAGTTATTTCAAATCTCTTCACAAAGGCCAACTAAGCTGTCTGATAGCTTCTGGCTGTAGAACGCATGCGTTGAAAAATACGCATGCGCACTAATTTGAGATGGTTGGTTCTGAGATTTGATTGGTTCTGCTGTGCCTAACATCTCTAGCAGGGCGGACAAAGTAGAGAATAGTTGAACTTGAGCAGAACAGCTCGCGCCGATTAAGCGGAAATCTTGTGATTGGCTTAAGAGTGCGTCACGTGACCACGTTTCTGTTCTGCGCTAGTTTTTCGGCGAACGTGTGAATCCACAGTAAAGCTTGATTCACACGTACGCCTAAAATAGAAAGCACAACAGAGAATCCGCTCTGCTTAGTGGCGCAGCAGTTCACATACACACGGAAAGTTGTGAATTTCTGTTTACCCATGATGCATTGAAACGTCAAATTACAACCAGCTGATTGCCTACAGTGTTGTGTGTTTTCATAGCCTTTCCTAAGATAGTCGTGTGTAACTGATCTGTTGAGTAGTCTTGTCAAACATTTATGAAAAGAAAATAGCAGTACTTGCAGCCATTTTCTAAGATAGTCGTGTGTAACTGATCTGTTGAGTAGTCTTGTCAAACATTTATGAAAAGAAAATAGCAGTACTTGCAGACATAGTAACTGAAGAACAACAACAAAGTATGAAAACATATAGACGCTAGTGTCTGCTTTGCTACTTATGTTTATAAAATATAGCACGTTGAGGAAAGCTTGCGCATGCACTGATTGGGTCTATCTTAAATGGATTTTAATGGAGAAGCGCTGTCAAAGCTAATGCGTGTACACTTGATCTAAAATTCCAAATTGTAAGACATCCATTCCATGCAGCTCACGCACATTTCTTGTGATTGGTTTAGAGCTGCCACGTGACCACAATTCGGCACTGCTCTTGTTTTTCGGCGACCATGTGAATCAACAGTAACTATCGTGTTGGACTGGCCTGCTGAAGACGAGGAGATCAGGGTTCGATCCCGGTCGGGTGCTCTGAGAGGGTTTATATCCGAAATGGTTTTCCACTAGCACGCCACATAAATGCGGGTGCACTTCCTCTAAATCCAACCTTTCTCATCCCTAGCCATTTAGCGTGGTTAGTACAAGGCGTATAGCCTTAATATGTTGTAAGAAATAGTGCAAATAAAAATAAAATGTACAATTTAAAAGAAGATATTTAGAAAGACCATAAAACACCTGCTCCCAACTATTGTAGGTCGGGATCAATCATATTATATTGATATGGACGGTATACAGTGGAGTTCAATTTCAAAGGAAGTGAACACGCATTCGCGTGGAGGAAGATTGGAAAACCATTTATGAAAAACCACCCTAGCTCACCCGAGCGAGATTCTAACCTTGATCTCCCCGTCCTCAGCAGTCTAGCATAACACGAAACTAGCGAGTTAGCCAACTATGCCACCGAGGCGGGTAGCTTTATTACTTTGCTGAATTAATATTTGGGGAACCTTGGCAGGAAGTAGTTTGAAATGCCTCGATTTTGGAGCTAGGAGAGGAAAGTGAAGCTAAAGAACAATGTGTCCCCACAGACATAATGATAATAATAATAATAATAATAATAATAATAATAATAATAACCCATGTATGAGAGGAAACATTTAATAAAATAATGTCTAAAAAAAATCATTGTTTGAGTTGTGGTCTTGTTATTTTGGAAGTCATCAATATTCTTAAAAACTACAATAACCTTCCAGAGCTCTAATTAAGTATAACTTTAAAATGACATAAAAGTTGGTTTCACAGAACAAACAAAACTATATAGATTTATATTTTATAATTTTATAATTTTGGGTGGATTTATTCATTTTATTTTTTCTCTCAATTTTTTGTTTTTCGGCGACTATGTGAATCAACAGTAAGACCAACTTCAGCACACTCAACCACAACTTCTCCGTCAATAGTGACCAAATACAACGCGAGTCAAATGTAAAGTGACCATTTTAGGCATTTTTTTTTTGGGACAGCCAATCTAAAATGACTTAATGGAATCCGGAAAAGTCATAATAGGATTCTGATCTGCATTGTTGCGAGGCCTTATTTTATTTGTTGTCCAACACTTTGCTCAATTGTAGAGTGTCTGTCTAGTAATAAGGGTCACGGGTTCGATACTTGGTATAGCTGAAAAATGTATCATTGGTGGGCTTACCTTCTCATATAGGCCCGTATCCAGAATTTTCTTTCGGGGTGCGGGAGGCGGGGGGAGGAGTGTGGCTCATTCTTCAAATATTGTCCGATGACTAAAGTCATCTCAAGACTAGACAGCGAGGGTAGGGGGGCGGACAAATCTGACCTGCATGGAGAAGAAAACATTTCAAAATTTCGTATAAAAATTTATTGAAGTATATATTACATATATTACATATTACAAGAATATATTACAGTTAACCCATTATCGCATTCAATAATAATTTTTATACTTTGTATGACTTTTAATAGAAAATATACTAGTTTTGCATGCATTTTTATAAAAACTAATACATTTTCTACTAAAATTCATAAGAAGTACATTGATTATTAGTGAACGCAAGAATGGGTTAACTGTAATATATTTTTTTACAAAATTTTGAAATTTTTGTCTCCGTGTGTGGAAAAATTCCTGACTATATTACATCTTATTATTCACGATGTGTTTATTCCGGTTAAGAAAGTGAAACTGAAATTAATTATTAGTGTATTTTTAATAAGGAATTTATTACTACTATATTTTATAATAATTTTCCATTTTTGTTTATATTTCGGGAGTGGGCTTCAACCCCTCGCCCCCCACCCCCCCCTTCCATGGATACATGCCTGCTTTCATAGGGATGAATTAACAGCTAGGTGCTGGGTGTTGTGTCTGTTCTAGATTCAAGTTAGTTTGTTTGTAAGTCGTGTGCTGATATTAAAAGTAGGTTCAGAAAGTGCACGTTAATTACATCAAATAAATGATTAACTTTTTTTTTTCATTAATTTCTAGTTTAATAAGGCTCAAAGTCGCTCACTGAGACGACGAGCATGTGGTGTGGTGATGACGTGGTGCCTATAATAGCGTGTGGTGAGCACATGTAAATTAATGTGAAAGCGCCCTCTCGAGAGACGCGGACGTGGTGGGGCGTGTGGCGTGTGGCACGGCGTCATGCATCCACCGCTAGGCTCAGACATGTTTAAATTTGTGTGGCGACAGCATGGCGACTGCTCCACGTCCGCCACTTCAGTAGTGTACATCTTCTGAAAGGTCTGTGTTTGTGACTGGAATCATAATGTCCGTCGGCACATGACCTGTGGTTTATTTATGGCAAAGACACCACATCAATTGGCCTTGAGTCATATATTCACCCCTAGACCGTCACACTACATGCTTGAGAATTGCCATTTTTGTTTGTGGTGTTAAACAATGTCCAAATACAAAATTTAATCAAAATTGTTATAGCGGATTGGGAGGAAATAGATTTAAAATCGTTAGAGCGGTTTGGGAGTAAATAGATTTTTTTCTATTTTTGCTCTTTAGTAAACTACCCTTAATTTTAGCTTTACATAGCTAATTACATACATTCCTTGGGGGAACCTTATGAAAACCACAGATACCAAGTTTTGTCCCGATCGGTAAAATGATTCTGGTTCCATGCCGAGATACAGACAGACAGATAGACAAAGAGAGGGCATCGTAAAAACAACTTTTTCAGTTTCAGGGAATTATGAAACGTCGACATTTATCAAAAACTCGAGTTCGATTTTTTTGACGATCACAATAACTCTTTCTCCGAGGGAGCGAGAGAAGTATAAAAACGATTACTCCTGGATTTATAGTCAGAAACGTGCGCAGGGTGTAGCTGATGGGGGGGTGGGGGTGGGGGAGGGGAGGCAGTTGCAAGATGAAGAAGGCAGGCCAACACCCACACCTGAAATATATATTTTTTAACAATTACGATAAAGAACAAGAAAGAAATCCGTACAACCTGAACAGGTAATAAAAGGCGGTGCTAAAAAAACAAAACAAGAACGAATCAATGATTTAGTTTACAATAGTATTCTTTGAAAAACATCTATTATAAATAACAATGTCAACCGCCGTCTGGAAGGTACCATTTTTTTAAATTCTTCAA
>CABFWB010001867.1:69254-87703 GCA_902151455.1 Timema bartmani | reverse complement strand
TGAAGGAGGGGGGCTGCGCACGCCTATATTTACAGTGCTTTGTAATAATGTTGATAGGTTGAATGAATGAGTGAAACTTCTGTAATCATTGGATATAATATAGGCTATATTATATAACATTTAGTTGACTTAAGACCTTGTCAGAATTTGGCCCGTAAACATTGTACATTTAACCAAACAATTATATATTCTTTAAATTGAAAAATTACACCTGAACATGGGAATTGAACCCGGGACTTTTGGCTTAATACGCCAATGCACTAATAAATGAGCTATCCAAGAATCGGTACGTGCCCAGCGTCATTCTTCACACATTTTAAGGCAGAGTTTGTGATGGACGTGCGGAAATTGTCAGCTAATAATAAATCTTTTTAATAATCAACACAATACTAATTATACAAACACAAAAACCAACTTACGCTTTTAATCTTTGTCTAGCACGCGTTATATTTTACTCTTTCAACTTATGTAAAATGAAGCTAGTATTTTAAAATATTTTAAAAATAAATGTTGGTTATAAAAATAACCGTTTGATAACTTCTTTTTGTGATTTAAATATATATTTTTTATTTAAATTAAAGAACCAAAGTGGATCTTATTCAAAGGTTGCCTTAATTAAGAATTCAATATGGCGACTTGGTAGAGTCTTTGTTTATTTTGATGACACCTATACCCAACGCTAATAGTGTTCATTCGCTGGAGTATAAAAAATAATAACTTTTATTTGAAACTATTTTTTTTTTGCCTTTTTTTATAAGGTTTACAAACAAATTAGTATAAAAAATAACTTTTATTTGAAACTATTTTTTTTTTGCCTTTTTTTATAAGGTTTACAAACAAATAATTTGTTTATGGTTTATAATGATCAGTTCTAATAAGATAAACGTGGAAATTTAATACCTTTAATTTATTACTCCTTGCACTATTGTAGCTCATGTTGGCACAATCGTGTAAATGAAAATATTACATTTGTATTACATTATAAGTCCGTATAATTAATAATATAAAGACAAATTATTAAGTAATCTATAAGGAGGTGGTATTAAAAATGTTATTATAATTTTTTAGATGAAATATATATAATAAATCAATCAAATAAAACATATTTCTATAATGTCAAATGTTAGTAACTCCCAATCAATGTTGGGGAATTCTACGGTTCTTCCTATAAAAATTGGATTTTACATATGAGTGATCAATCAAGATCACGAGTTATCATATGATATTTAGATGCGGCTATAGCCGTAATTAACAAATATAACAGCTTTACTATTTAATCTATAATAAATAAATAAAGTTGAATTCGGATTAGTTCAATGGTAGTGTTTTGACGCATAAGGTAAAGGTTACGTAAGGGTATTTAACGTGAACCTTTTGAACTAACTGACTATATTAGTACAAGACTTACAAACTAACCTGTATTTATAAAATACAAAGTCTAACAGATGTTAAGTCATCAATGAAATTTAAAAAAACCTCAATTTCAGCAATAACAATTTCTTGGACTGTCGAGAATCGAACTGCAGATCTAAGATAAAGGTTTCTGCTTTGACTATAAAAATTTCGCTAACATCTATAAGGAACCTACAGAGAGTAGTTTTTATGACTAAAACTCAGTGTCATCAGGTCTGATATTCTTCGGTGACAGGGAGGTTGGACTTTACATCCCGGTTGGGTGTACTGAGGGTGCTTTTTGTTACTAATCTGATTCCCACTCTCCCTCCACATTTCTTCTAATCTCTGGCTTTTTAAAAATTCCTATTCTACTATTGAAATTAAATGTTAATAGCCCAGACGGTTCGTAAGACACGACGGAAACAATTTGCATCCTATTTTAATTTTCTGTTAACATTTTTGGAAACTGTTATTCCAAGACAAACACGCGGTGATATTTACGTTGAGTAAAAGCTAGGTTACAAAACCTTTTCCTTAAGTGTCCATTCAGTAGATGACGTCAAAAAAAGCAACAAACACACAAATCGAAGCCACTTCAAGTCGGAAATGCCCTCCCCCTCACAGGTTGAAGTTTCACGTGAAAGTATTCATCAAATGGAAGTGGTGTTTAGACAACGTGGATAGTTCAAGGTCCTAGTCTGATTCTGACACACGCCACAGTTGGATTTTTTTTTATATATTTGAAAAAAAAAAAGTTAGGGCTAATTCCCGGCCTTGTTTTGAAGATCCGTGAAAAGAGAAATGAACGAATTGTGTTGTAACATTGAGGAAGTAAAGTATTGCCCCCATTCAAAAAGAAATAAGCCACATTAGTCTGTTTGCAAGAAGGGCATTGTTATGTCATGTAGATTTTCTCCATATATAAGATGGTTGGGGATGCTTGGGAGTATCAGAACAAGTCCTTCGCCGAACACTGAAGGGACCACTATTGGTTCTCTAAGAAAGTCATTTCGAACCAAGATTCCCAGCATGAGAAGTTTGGTGAGTTAACGAAAGGTGTGAACACCAATTTGTTTATGAAATATAGTTCTATTATTATTATTATTATTATTATTATTATTATTATTATTATTATTATTATTATTATTATTATTATTATTATTTTACGATGCATATTAATACTTATCAGGCATAAGCAAATTTAAAGTGGGGTGGAAGGGAAGGTGAGTTAAGGATGTTATTTTTGCAATCTTTATAATATCAAAACTTTTTCTTTTGTTTAAAAGAAATCAAATAGTTCTCCAGTAGAAAATAGAGTTTAATTTTCTTCGTATAGTAATATCAAGAGTTCTTAAACATCTGTCAAGGGAGTATTATAATTTAATGTCAGTTAAGAATCAAATAGCCAAAGCTATTTTTTATGCTTTTAGTGAAGAATTCTCCATCTAGATATCATATTCTGAAAAATGGAAGAATGACAACTGGACACCGGGAATCGAAACCGAGACTTTTGGCTTAGTACGCCATTGCTTTAACCACTGAGTTATCCAGGAATCGTCCCATACCTAGCGTCATTCTTCACTTATATTTTAAGGCAGAGTCTATGATGGATGTGCGGAAATCGTCGGCTACAAATGTGTAATTTTATTAATATCACGAGCTATCAGATAACGCAGCCACCTTCAACTTCGGTAGTTGGCTTAATGCTGCCACTTGTACAATTATTATAATTGTAAGGGATTGCATATTTAAGAATCAAATAGCCAAAGATATTATTTGTGCTTTTAGTGAGGAATTCTCCATCTAGATATCATATTCTGAAAAATTGAAAAATGACAAATGGACACGGGAATCGAACCCGGGACCTTTGGCTTAGTACGCCAATGTTCTAAGCCAAGGGTCCCGGGTTCAATTCCCGTGTCCAGGTGTCATTTTTCAATTTTGAGAATATGATATTTTAGTGACAATTGTTTCTTTTCATTTAAAAAGGTTCTCGTATAGTGCTGCTATACTCATGACAGATATTAAATAGCAGTTGATATCACCAAGTGAAGGAAATTAAACTCTTAAGTTTCTATTGGAGTAATATTTTAATTTATTTTGACTAAAATTTGTTTTGCTATAAATAAAACCGCCCGTAGTTACGCTAATGGGGTAAGAATGAGTAAGATAAAATTCAAAGGAAATATACCTGCATTTGCGTGGGAAATCCTTTTAAGAAAAATCACCCTCAGTAAACCCAGCCTGGATTCGAGCCCCAACCTCCCCATCAACGGTAAACAAGATTATATGAACGCGCGCCCACTGATGCGAGTTTATTCTTAATTACAGTTGATATTTTAGCAAATTATTAACTATTACGCTCAGAACTAAAATAATTAACGATTCAATCTGAGGAGTTGGGATGAGTAAAATGTTCTGAAGAAGTACACACTTATTAGCTTGGAGAGGGATTGGGAAAACTACCATCATTGCAATCAGCTTATATTTGAGCCTCAACTTTCCTCGTCACCAGCTTAACAGTATATTGAAAGGCTGACGCTTTAAACTGCGTGACCGTGGGTTCGAGTAAGCCTAGTACCTGTTTCAAAAATTTATATTCCTAACACATATCATCGGGTTTTTAATTTTATTTTAGATTTATTTTAGTAATAAACATTTTACGTCCAGCAAAGGCGTTAATATCTTTTAGTTTAGTTTTCCTGTGAGATGTGGGGTCGGGGTTTGAATCCCGACTACATGTACTGAGGTAATTTATCCTAAATGGTTCAGTAAATACGCTGATAGCCCGGATGGGTAGAAAGATGCACGGGGATTGGGGGAATAAATAAGTACCTAACGAGGTTTTGTTTTAAAGAGGAAATATCTGTATTCACTGTTATTCGGGTCTCCTCAGGTGATTGTCCTATTGATGGCGGGAGCGGCCCTGATTTCTGCCAGCAAGAAGGAGAAACTTGAGACGCAAGAGTCCGCTTGGTACAATACCGGATACGGGGGTGGCGGCGGCGGCTTCGGTGGATTCGGTGGAAATGGAGGCTACAGTGGAAATGGTGGAGGCTATGGCTGGAACGGAGGCTACAGTGGGAATGGAGGCTACAGTGGAAATGGTGGAGGTTATGGCTGGAACGGAGGATATAGTGGATACGGCGGAAATGGCGGCGGATATGTTGGGAATGGCGGTGGCTACGGAGGTTATGGCGGTGGTTACAGTGGATATGGAGGCTATGGTGGAAATGGTGGCGGTTACGGCGGCAACGTCGGTGGCTACGGCGGGAATATTGGTGGTTACGGAGGGTATGGAGGCGGCTACGGGGGAAACTTAGGGTATGGTGGAAATACCGGATACGGTGGGTCCACGGGTTACCGAGGGTATGGAGGAGTCGGTCAAGGTGGCTATTGGGGCTAAGTAGTACCCTCGGGATGTGAGTGTAGCCAAATAAAACTTTCAAAAATACGGGACGCACATAAAATTGTAACCAACGAGGGAGCATGGTGCTCGGCCAAGGTGGCTTGTCTTTCTGGTACTGCACACGTCTCGTTGAATTTAATTTACCTGTACACAAATGAGAAAATAGTGGCCATTTTGGTTGTTGGGCCAGAGGCTGTTTGATCACATACGTTTCATTTTCATTATTTCTTGAAATAATGTATTTATAATTAAATAAGGAAAATAATTGACCATTTTCATATATTCATACATCAAGTCAGATGATTTGTAACTGTCAATTTTAATGTTGACCGTAAAAATAGAAATTTGTATTTAGACCCTACTAAACTTTTATTCCCACCAGAACTATACAAAAGAAGTTTTTAGACTAGTGTAATTCGTGAGCATAAAAACTAAGTATAAAGATCAAACATAACGTATATTAAATTTAAATAAATATGAACATTCTAGTTTTCTAAGAAAATATTTTATCTCTGTAGTTATTATTTTAAAGACTGGGATGAAATATTTTTAATTCATTTAATAAATGGTGTTATATCATATTTTTGTACGTTTTCCAGTTTTTTTTAAAGAAATCTTAAGTTAAAATGAAACCAAATTGAGTGTGAAAATGAAGCTTATCTGCTGAAACTTAGGTCTGAGTTTATGTAGAGCTCATTTGAATGACAACAATAAACCCCCTTCCCCTGCTTTAAATCATTTTACAGGGGCGAACAACTGTCATTCAAATGGGCTTCATAGCATCGGCCCTTAAATTTAAGAAAGAAAAAAACATATATTTTAACTCAAATTTAAGCGAGTTAGTATGTTTTTGTTTGTGGACTCTAATGAATCATGAAACAAAGAAAAGTGATAGTAAAATAGTATTTTTTACACTCGGTTGGATATTATCAAACAAGTCAAATGTTTGAGGGGTTATTTAAAGAATTTCTTTAAAAATATTGATTTGAAAAAATGCATTTGTTAAAGACGTTTTCATCAAACAATGAAGTTGAATTACATCACTCAACATAATTTTATATTCAGTGAATCTATTTTATTTTTTGTGTGACTGATAATTTGTTTCTGTTCTCTGATGTATTTTCTTCCACCACCGAATCTATTCACTAATTTTATTATTATATTTTATACACTTGTATAGCTGTTCATTATTAAAATAAATTTAAATAAATGATTCATGTTTAATTGAAAATACATGCACCTTTAATTTAAGTCAAGGTATGCACTTCACCAAGTTTAAATATACTGTATATTTAAATATTTATATATTATGTAGGCTATATATAAAATATGTCAAATATATATAAATATATATACAAAAGTATACATAAATAAGTAATAATATACATATTTAAATATGTATTTTTACATAAATATCTAACTATAGGCTATATATAAAAATACATGACTTAATTATATACATATTTATATATATAAATATTTAGTTATGTAAATACTTATATATATGAATAATATATAAATATATTAAATACATATATATATATATAATAAACCATCTAACTTACATAATATATAATATACAAAAATATTTATATAGTTAAATACATATAAATTAAATATTTATATAAGTAAATGTTTACATATACAAATATAGATTTAAATATGTATACACATTAGGCTATAAACATTTATACATACATATATATTTATTTAGGCCGATGAAAATTTAAATGTATATATGTGTATATGTATATATATCTAAGCAAATATAAGCTATAATTGTATTTTATAAATGTGTATGTTAAACAAATAAGTTATTATCATATTGATCCAACGTTAGGGATGGTAAGGATAGTTTATGAGTATGTGCACCCATATTAGCGTGAAGAGAGATTGATAAATCACATTAAAAATACACCAAGCTGGAATTGAAACAGTTTTTTTTATCAGAAAAACAGCAATAAAGTGCAATTAGAGTTAAATGCCTTAGCCCCTGCAAACACTGGTGTGGGTGTGATACTGACCGTTAAATTGTATTAAAAATATCCATAATTATAGTAAATCGACGGAAATTGTAATTGTGTTTATTGATGGCCATGCAAACATAGCCTATATTGATGGACACAACAACAAATAATGTATATAGAAAATATATTTAAACCAAATATTTATTTTTTCGATACTTGAATAAATATTAAATGCTATCAATACCTATAAAATAAAACTAATTATACAGTAAAATGTTATCAATATTGGCTGCAAAAAACTTTGTATTCTCTATGAAAATTGGATTATATAATATAAGGCCTTTTAAAAAATTCAAACAAATTTACTGTGCCCAAAATTATTAAATTTTACTCTATTATTAGTGTTTGTTTATAGCTATTGATAATATCTATTAAAAGGGACAGATTCAGATAGTATGATTTGACGTATGAATAGGTAAAATCAAATCTAGTAGCCTTTATAGTTGTTAGATAAGGCTTTACTAATGAAAATTGAACTGTAAAAATCTGGGTGCTGTGGCTGACTGTGAAGTATCAATCATACTGACCTAAGCTAAGTTAGTTTGTAAGTCATGCTGTGATGTAATTTGTGTTTAAAGTGCATGTAAATTGCATCCGTATGTAAATAAGAGTGTGGTGAAAGAACACAACAGGTCAAGACGGTCGGAACCTCCAATTACCGGGTGATTCAGAAGCGTTAACACCTCGCTTGGACCTGTTTCTGTAGATATTCAATTATATTTTTACCACCGCGTCTTACTACCTATTCTGTGTTCAAGTTATACGCATATAATGTTAATTATTCGGATGGGTGTGGATGAGTAAAAAAGAATTTTAGAGGTAATCAACTGACATTTTTCGTGGAAGGAGAGTGGGAAACCATTTAGAAAAAACCACCCTCAGTATAACCGAGCGGGATTTGAATCCCAATCTCTACCTCATCAGTAGGTCAGTCCAACATGAGCGTGACGCCTTAGACTATTCGGCCGCTGAGGCTGGTGATATTCTATGATTTATACTATAAAATATTTTACAAAAAAATAAATATATTTTACATCAGTTTAAGTGATACGTCGCTGTGGGATCTTCATTTTTTTCTTTCAAAGCTTGTAGTGGTCTAAAACATTTTCTTTGTGGCTTATTTGTAATTTTTATTTGTGCAAACCCAACTGAGGAATGGGCTCATCAGCCCCGTGGGTTGGGCTCAGCACTAACCAGCCTGAGATAAATTCTCAATTCTGACCCAGAAGGTCGTAATTTATTTTTAAGCCAGGCCGCATGCGTTGAGGATGGATTTACAAATTGTGGAGCCTCGCTGGTTATTTTCCTCTGCCCTGCGTATTACTACCAGGAAGGTAGAATTTGAGAGGCAATATACCCGCATTTGAGTATGTACACACTGCAAGGATTCGAAAGCTATTCTTCCCGTCACACGTAAGCCAGACAAGACAAGATTGAAGCCTTGAGTGTCCACCAATGTTCCCCTTGGTTGTTTCCATTATTTTCCGAATGAAAATGCCGGAGCATGTTCTTATATTCTACGTTTCTTAATAAATGTGTCCTTACATTAGTGTAAACTGCGAACAAGCTGAAATACCGTCTCACTCCACGGATAAAACCTTACTTAGGTAGGTTTTCTATACTATACTTTTAAAAAATGGTAGAATTGAGACCAGTGAAACCGTTTTAGCATATTAAAAAAAAAACTAAAAGTAAACTATCTTAAAATTAAAAAACCATAAAACAGACCCAAATTTCGCTGTTGTCAAATGAAGGATACAGAAAAACTACACATAAATACGCTTTCTGATTGAATTTTAATATTTTATCAATTTTCCCGGGTAACCAGTTGTATGGGGGTGATTTTAAGGGCCGAATCTATCAACTACCAACTACTCCGGAAAATGCTAGATTCCCCCCCCCCCCAAGCGCGTCTTAGTATCCATTTTGGCTGCACGCATAAATTGATTACGCTAGGGGAATATAGATTAATAAGGTAGCCTTTTGGATTAAATGTGCCCGCATTTAAGTGGCGGAAGAGTGAAAATAAACCAGCCTCAGTTAACCCACCTGGGATTCAAACCCAAATATCCCCATCACTGGTAGTCCAGTTCAACACGGAAGTGAGGCGTTAGATTATGCGACTGCCGACGCGGGTCCCGGAAAGATGACGCTCCAGGTAAAAGCAAAGCCATCCTCCTCGCGGGTCAAGAAACGGGAACAGGATGTCCTATCTAGCCGGCCGCTGCCCCCTGGAAGAAAGGGCAGTTACCTCCAATGAACTCTATTCACGGTACAAATATCTTCAATCATCGCTGATCTTAAAAGGTTGCAAACAAGTCCGAATCGAAGAATTCAGGGGTTGGGGGACCACTTTGCGAAATGTGGAGCCAGAAACAACATATTTAAATCAATTTCTTTGTATTTAGCGGGGTGTGCGAGTAGACTTTTTTACTTCGAGTCGAGTCGAGCTCAAATCGAGTTTGATTGAAAATATCGAGCTTATTTCGAGTTCGAGTAACGAGTAATATGGAGAAATGTTTGTACTAGAAATATTTCAAGTTGATCGTTTGCAATAGATTCATGAATAAATCATAAACACAAACATATATTTTTTAAGATTTTTTTTCCCAAAAAGCAATGATCACAAAAATTTAAATTTTTAAACAAATATAAAATAATTGATTAGTTAAAAACATATCTTAAGTAAACAAAAGATAATATTGAGGGACTGTATTTATTATGAAACAGTATATTATTTAAATATAATCAAATTAATTAAACTCTGACCCGTTTCGATGGCCGTATGGTCTAAGGTGCTACTCTCGTAGTGGACTAAACCACTGATGACTGGGAGCTCTAGATTTGAATATCGGCCAGGTGTATTAAGGTTTTTTTCCAAAATGGTTTTTCCACTCTATCTTCTTGCAAATGTGGGTACACTCTCTCTAAATATAATATTCCTAATCCATGAAACCATCAGAGTAATTAGTACATAAGCATATAAACCGAACGGGTAGTAAGACGTGAAGCTAAAAAAATATATTGAAATCTGAATTTTTGAACTAAAATTTTTCAAATTTTGTAAAAATCTTTGAGTCGAGTTCGAACAGCAACTAAATCTTGACTAAGACTCGAATTTTCGAGTACTTGCACACTCTCAGTATTTAGACTAGATGGCTTGTACTACTGGGGTATTTCTCATGTCTCAGAATTCACCCTCTCTTAGACATAATTTGATGTTTCTCAAAGCTAAAAACACCTTTTAGTCTAGATAATAAAATGATAAAATACTACACAGTATGACATCAATAACTCCTCAATAATCTGTATTATTTTGTGATTGCTACTAAGTGTTCATTTACACTTTTCTTACCCTCTTAGAAAATAATGATATCATGATCCCGGTTCAACTCCCTGAGCGTGAGGAAGTGTACGATTATGCTCGTTGGGATGCTCGTTGTTTCATATTATAATAACTATTTTTACAAAATCTCTAATTTATAGCATTTTAAATAAATTGTAATAACAAATGTGCGTGGTTTTCTAAGGGATCCTTAAAGCGTATGGCCCGGGGATCTGCCCCCCGCCCCCGAGTCCCCACCCCTCCCCTCTCACTCACCAGCCTTTGTTACTCCCGCAGGGCAAACTACGCGAGTCTCAAATAGTTATCCCATTTGATTTTAACCAAACCTCTTCAAAGTATTTGAGAACATAATCTATTAACCATCAAATACCTTCTTGAAGTGTAAACAAAAAAGTAACTCTCGTTTTTTCGAAGTGCCGTCTCCAAAACAAGTTATATCCACGCTATTGGGGGATTAAAAACAACCTTAACTAAATCGCCAGAGCGCGAGAACTATATTAGATATTTCGAAATGCTGCTAGATTTAGCTTCATGTCGTCATACGCTAAGCTATGAACTCTGTAGCTGCCACTTTTGATAAATGGATAAAAATATAATGACTTTTTGGCTGGTGAGGCAGGAGGGAATTTAAGTTGAGGCACAGCATCGTTATATCTTTGATTCTATATTATTCTGTTCCTTCTAGACTTTAATTTCTTCTTGACTAAAATAAATAAAAGTTTTGTTTTGACAAATGAAGCTCTGCCTTGAACTACAAGTGAAGAATGATGGACTAATCCCTGTCCAACATAGACTCTTCCTGGTAATATTCAAGTAGGATCCTCAAAGAACGCTTCCTCGGTGGCCAATTATTACCCTGGAATTCCCCATCGTAATAAACATTGCGGCACATTGTGTTACATCTTAAGGACAAGTCACCATTTTTGACCACAACTATCTGGGATTTTTTTCATACTATAATTTTTACTTTTCGAGCTGAATCATTGGTACTTATTGGAAGTAATTGGTTATATTATAAAAATTCAAAGTCATCAGTTACGTTTGAAAAGAATAGAACTACTTTTAAAAAAAAAGGCTATGAACAATTTTAAAACTCACTGAGGATTACTTTTTTTTTAGCAGCACATCTCACCACCATTTCGGGTTATACACTTATGTACAAAGTAAGCTAATGGTTTAAGGGATAAGGAAGGTTATATTTAGAATAAGTGTACCCGCATTTGCGTGGAGCCCGAGTGGAAAACCCAACTGGCTTCTAAACCCGATATCCACATCATCGGCAATCTAGTCTAACACGAGAGTGACGCCTTAGATTTTATTTTTTATTTATTTAGCACCACATCTTACTACCTGTTCGGGTTATACACTTAAGTGCTAATTACGCTAATGGATTAGGAATTGGGAAGGCTGAATTTAGAGGAGGTGAACCCGCATTTTCGTGGAGAGAAATTGGAAAACCATTTAGGAAAAACCACTCCCAGTTCACTCGACCAAGATTCGAATGACGCCTTAGAGTCCAGTGGTTCTCAAACTGGGTTCCGTGAGACAATTATGCGTAATGGTGATAAAAGCATTATTAATGCTCTTAAATTGTTATGCTAAGCATTCATAAACATTCTTCTCATTAGCAGCATGTACAGTTTAACTACGAAAATAAAATAAATTTTAACAATAACATTATTAAATTCTAAAAGAAAACATTAAAAAGTGGATAAAGAACAATAAAATTTGAAGTTATATTATTTTTCCCATGCAGGAAGACATAGGGGTTCCTCAGTAGGTTTAGTAGCTTTTGTCAGGTTACGTGTGATAAATAGTTTGAGAACCACTGCCTTAGACCATGCGGCCACCAAAGCAGGTCTGAACAATTTTAAAACTTACTTATAAATACCTTGCTTGCATCTTAAGGCTACCTGAAAAAACGGAGAAGTTTTGGGCCAAAGATGGACGGAGCCATTCCCCCTTGACAATAGTTCAAAGTAATTCATTTAATTTTTTGTTTAGGCAATACGCATATATACTTATGACGCCAATAAGCTAAGGATGAGAAAGGTTAAATTCAAAGGAAGTGCACCCGTATTAGCGTGGCAAGAGAGTGGAAAAATATTTTGGAAAAAACTGTATTCATCACCAGGGTTCAAGCCTCAATCTCCCTGACATTGGCGGTCTTGTAGACTATATTGAGAGAGAGACGTCTTAGACCATGCGGCTACCGAAAAAGTTTTTCATCTATCTAGTTTAGTCGTTAGCGAACGATCTACAGATTGTAGTTTAGCTGTTAGCAAACCCCATAAACCCATGCAAGTAATATTAATTTAGGCGTATTATAATAATAAATATTTAGAGAGGGGTGGTTATTGCTTGGAGCTGTAGAAAGGGTAAGTATAATAGGAATTTGAAAGAAAGAAACTTTAAATAAATACAAACTTAGGTTTTTACAAACAAGAATGATAATAGTCTATTATATCATTAATATTATTTTATATTTTAATAATATAAATCAAAAGTGATAGGTGATCCCATGGATTGGTATATGAATACGTAAAAGTATGTCTACGAGTAACAACTTTTCTACCTGTCAGAAAAGATTCTTCCATCTAAAATTAAACTCTAAACAAGGAAAAGATCATACAAATAATTCCCTTTCGACCTACACAAGTCTGCCATAGTAACTTTTTTTTAATCCCCTTGTCTTACTATCTGTTCAGGTTATACGAATATAATATGATAGTTACTCTAACAGGGTACGAATGAGGTAGTCTAACCGTATTTGCGTGGAAGGAGAGTGGGAAAAATTTAGGAAAAACCACCCTCAGTAGACCTGATCAAGATTTGAACCCTGATCTCCCCGTCATCAGGAGGCCAGTCTAACACGAGAGTGACGTCTTATACAACTCGACCACTGAAGTGGGTGCCATAGTAAATCGTGGGAATACCTCTCTTTGTTTATATTACCGAGCCTAGCCGAAGAATCAAGATTGTTTACTGTCACGTCCCTTCATAGTTAACTTTGAACTAGTTCATTTCGAGAAGGTAATCTAGTTCGAATAGTTCAGTTGAAAGAATCGTCCAATTATTCCAACTGCTCGTTGTTCTCGAACTACACATCTCTATTCGGGTCTCAATCAAATAAATTATGACTATTAAGAGAGGGTTTGTTTTTCACCGTGTAGTTTTCCATCCTTTATCTATGCTGGTGAATGTTTTTTTTTTACAAATTATGCTTTTCTATTTAGTTTAAGTCAACCTCGGTGGTCTTGAGGTAAAGTTCTCGCCTCAGGACCCGATGTTCGTCAGTTCAAGCCTAGCCAGGGACGTCGATGGATTTTTCTTGAGCGATACAAATCCGTTGCACAGATTCCTTGGGAGGGCAAGTAAAGCTATCTGTCCCATGCCAATTGTGTCATGTAAAATAACCCTGTAGGTATGTGAAAACACTTTTACCAGCAAGATTGGTAGGTCCTTTCACGTTCGCTCATAGAAATTAATTGTGAAAGGCAATGGGGAGACACCAAACTTTCTGAACTCTCCTAGTACTTGGGATTTCTACCAGATGTTGCAGACAGAACTAACCAGCTGAAGGACTGAGTGCATGTCCAGCTCAGGATGGATAGAAATAACATCAAACCAACCTTAGGGTTGTTGACTTAAGAATAAGAATAAGAAAATTTAGTCTAAATAGTTAATAGACATAAGACTGGCAGCAAATTGTAAGAATAGCCATATTTCAAACCTTTTAAACAAAATTAACTAGGCCACTGGTTCTTAAAGTATGATGATCCACTAAGGGTGCTGTAAAAATAAGGGGCAATTTATAGTTAAGTCCATAAGTATTGAACTAATTTTTTTTGAGTAAAAATAGCTCAAATGAATAGTAACGTGTAATAATGAAAAGAGAAACAATCTGCATAAACTTTATACATACCACGAAGATTACTTTGTAGATATTTTTTTGCCACTACGCATCACCCCTCTCCTTAGTAATATGTCATGGACTCGAAGGGCGGAACTGTATATATTCCTGTATATCTTATCCCAACATCTGCAAGAATAGGAGAAAGTTTTAATGAAATGTCAGAGAGATCTTGCAGGATCTAGATTTGTTAAAATCAAGGATAACCTGGACAACACAAGACATTAACAACGTTCTAAACACAACGAAAGATGAAATACTTACTAAATATACTCTCCGTGATGGAAGATTTTTTTTAATGAAAATAATAACCTTATGGTTATAGTCTGATCACGATTTAGTTAACTCAAACATCACAAGGAACGTATAATTATAATGTCATAAATAACTATGCAAATAAGGTTTAAGGCCCTAAGTGAATAATATTAGCAATATATCAAGACAATGAGGTAATTGGGATGTGGGTGATCGGCTAATGGTCTGCCTAATAGACATTATACATGATATGGCTATTATTTATTTTGCGTAAATCTTGAATCGGTGGTAAGACGTGGGACAAATTTTTTTTTATTTGAAACAAGGAAAAGACAAATTAGAAGAAGAAAATTAATCCTTGAAATGTTTCGAAACGGGTGTGTTTGACTTTTAATGATAATAAAAAAGAAGAATAAATTATTGAGGAATACTATATAGTCATTTGTTTGATTTTTGTGTTGCGCATCTTATTGCCCTTTTGAACATTCCAACAACTATACCATCTATGATAAGAATTAAAGTTAAGGAAATTCACCAGTACTAACATGGAAAACCACTGAGAAGCCCTTATATGTCTGAGCTCGGTCGTGATTGAACCTAGGACTCATTGGTCAGAGTCAAGAACGAAAACCAATTCAACCATTCCTGACGAATAGAGAAGATTAGCATGTTTTGATGATAAATATTATTTTAATTTTTATTTATTTTGTGCTATATAAATTTAAAAAGGCTAGAGTAAAATTTTCCTTACCAAACCTAAAATTACGATAATTCGATTAAGGGCTCTGTACTGTTCGTAATATATATGTTCCAAACCTCAAGCTCCCTTAAGTCTATCCAAAATCTACACTAATTTTTGGACACACGACGAGGAAAGATAATTTTGAGTAAATACACTAATAACCACGTTAGCAATGTTTGAAGAAATC
Organism: Timema bartmani; assembly: GCA_902151455.1. Lineage (NCBI taxonomy): Eukaryota > Metazoa > Arthropoda > Insecta > Phasmatodea > Timematidae > Timema > Timema bartmani. Next base: position 72,429 of record CABFWB010001867.1, on the reverse strand, counting down.
ACAGTAAAATCACAATATGAAAAAACACTCAGTGTATAAGGCCAGAATTCACAACTAATCCACCTGTACTGGTGGTAGCGTGGTATGAGGTGTCAGGTTTCCAACATAGCCTACTTGACTGTTGGTGATGGAGAGGCCAAGGTTCAAATTTGGAAATGGACAATGGAGGAACAGGGGGGATTTTACACATGTGGTTTATCACTGTAATTTCCCCACACGCTTTTTGCGTTAGTAAGAGAACACTTCCTCTATCCTCTAAATCCCTACACCATAGATTAAATCATTAAATAACTCTTGTGTCAAAACATAGGAAATAAAAAATAACAAATTCAGACCTCCCGAGTCAAAGCTGAGCATGAAGTTTAAAATGTTAGCACTGAGCCAACAAACCACGATCGGTTTATTCATTTCTCTTACGATGGGTTGAGTGGAAAAGCCAGTTAAGGCAAATATTATTTAGAATGTTTATATAAATCAAATCAATTCTTATCCCCAAATTAAAAAAAAATATTGATTTAATTGATACATTTAGTTTAGTTATCTTCTTATAAAAATTTCAACGGGTCTTTAATATTTGTCACCAGTTTAAAGTACCCGGTGTTGCCAGAGAGAAATCTTTTTAGTTGAATGATTGTTCGTGGAAGAAAATTTTAGATTTTAAAACTCCGGTTTAGAGGTGCATAGGTTCGTGTAACGGGGCTAATCATTTTTCAAATTTCAAATCTCTGCGTGCAGCAAATATTGTGCAATTATTCTGATTCATGACAAACAAACTTTTCATTTTATTAATATTGTTTTTCTTCCAACCAGGTTTTTAAATAATTTAAAAAAATCTATTCAAAATTTAAAAATTCTGGCTTTGAGGTACAAATGTTCGTGCACAAGGGCCACTAATTTGTAACATTTAAGACCTCTGCTAGCGTTATTTATCGCGTAATGCTCACGTCAGACAAACTCACTCTTTATTTTATTAATCTTGCTTTATTTCCAAACAGGTTTTTAATTAATTTAAAAAATATAATCCAAAATTTAAAATTCTGTCTTCAAAGTGCACATATTCCTGTAAAGGGGCTAATCATTTTTCAAATTTCAGACCTCTGCATGAGGTAGATATCGCTCAATACTCACGAGTCATGAAATACAAATAGACTCTTCATTTTATTAATATATATGAGTATCGTGGCATTTAATTTGCGGTTTTTAATTTAGGAGAAAAAGTCCTGATCAAATTCCAGGATCCTCGGGAAAAAAAAATCAAGATGTGTTGATATTGCTATGTGTAAAAAATTGAACAAAATTTATCTTACAGAAATCATATTATATTTTTTTGACATAAAATTCCCCAAGTTCCCTAAATCATTTATATCCGATACACGCTACGTGTTTACACACTCACGCAGTTTTCAAGAAATCTAAATCTTACGCGATCAGAGAGTACTGGTATTCTGTAAGTTCAATTTAAACTGTCACGGGACCAATTTATATCCCTTTCCAGTGATAGATCAATGTAGGATTTTTAAAATATCGGTTTCCTTGTTACTCCCACAAGCCCCATTAACGTCATACGAATAGTTTACTGCACCAGTTTTTTTGTCAGCGATAATAACAAGTCTGTCAGATTTTTTTTTCTTCTCACAGACACGCAAAGACGGATGTCAGTGAAATCGTGACGGCCACCAGTCGAGAAAGATTGGTCTTTTTGAGTGAGGATGGTAAGCAGGGTCTCACGCTGTCTTGTCATAATACCAACCATTGAGTTCTATGAACTTTCATAAGCCATTTCTATCTATGATGGACTCAAAACCATGTTTTTAATTCAATTAGGTGAAAAAATGACAACCTGGACACGGTAATCGAGCCCGGTATACCAACAACTAGTTAAAGATGGCCCTGGATACGAGCCGAACCAGGATGGCTCAGTGGTGAACGTTGCCGCTAAAAGACAAATGTAGTGGGTTCTTTTTATTTTATTTGTTAGCATCGCGTCTTACTACCTGTTAAGGTTATGCGCCTATGTTCTAATTATACTAATGGGTTAGGGATTAGGAAGGTTATATTTATAGGAAGTGCACCCAACTTACGTGGAGGGAAAGTAGAAAACAATTTTGGAAAAACTACTCTTAGTACAGACGAACAAGATGCGAACATCGATCTCCCTGTCATCAGCAGTTTATTCTACTGTGAGAGTGGCGCGTTAGACCATGCGGCCACGGAAGCGGGTTACACTTAATCGAATTAGATTCAGCTTACAGGACTAATCTTGTGGATAACCATCACGTATCGTTTTGTGGTACACATTTATTAATAATGTTTTTAATATCTTCTCATGTTTTTACGATTTTATTCGAAGGCGCGCCCTTCTCTCAACCCTGATTATAAATAAAAATATCACGAAACTATGCGTTAATTTTTTAACCCTTTTTTTTTACTAAGTACCCATTTGGGTTATACATATAAATACTGATTACACTAATGAGTTAGGGATGAATAAGGTTAGGTTTAGATAAAGTGTGCCTGAATTTGGTTAGTGGGTGAGTGGAAAACCATTCAGTAAACCTTCAGTAAACTCGACCGGAATTTTAGCTCCAATATCCTCGTCAACGGCAAACCAGTCTATTGCGAGAGTTGCGCGTTGGACCACGCGGCCACCAAAGAGGGTAATTGCCTGGTTCTTTGAAGAGAAGAAGAGATTATATGTTGTGTGTTACAGTGTTTTTGTAGTGGGGTTTTTAAACTTTTATTTGTTGCCTAAATAAATTATTCATTTATTTAAGGTATTTAACGTGCACTTTCTTAACCAACTGAATATATCAGCTTGTGAATTAAAAACTAACTTAAATCTAGATCAGATACAACATCCAGCCGCCATGAAAGGGGAATCCCACATTTCACCAACCATAGATTTTTCGGTTATTCCTACAATCGAACCTAGGATCCTTAGCTCAGTAGGCAGATATGACACTGGCTGGCCTATGGTACCATACTCCCAAAACGAATCAAATATTTCTTCAGTAGATGCGTATAGTTTAACTTTCTATACACAGTAATCTCAACAGTTGTTGACTATTGGTCATAAGAACAGTTGAAATTGACCAGAAACATTTTAAATAAAATAAAAAGTCATAGTGAAATTCTGTGATTCCCTATATATATATATATATATATATATATATAT